>DWEJ01000040.1:0-24052 GCA_018245835.1 Mysoria sejanus stolli | reverse complement strand
TAGTTACTGTGATGTTTAAAAGATTATTGCATTTATCAATGTTTTATACATGTTTCTACATGTTCTTTTGTAGCCATATTTTGTGTTATCTACTGTATGTAAATTGTATTTTTCTGTTAATGGTTTATTAGTAACAGAAGTTAAACGTAAGACAATGAAATACTTCTTACATACATATAGTGAGCTTCCAATTTAAAAATAAACGCCTCTCCAATAAAATTTCATTTTTCAATGTATGAAGGAAAGTAAATATTCCAACATTTACTTGTGTGCGTGTGGCGATTTTACTGCAAAATTGGACTCGCTTTCACACTAAGCAGTCAAACCAATCGAGCGATTAGTGCATCAATTGTCTTACAATGGCGATGACCGTGCGTTTTGTATAAAACGAAAAAGTCCGCTTTGTGGTACGGTCGAGTCTATGCACTAGTTGGTCGACAGATCCATTTATCAAACAAATTAATTATGTTATCATTTACTGACATGACCAATGACAAATTTGTGTGATTGTGTAAATATCGAATTTTCATGTTCCTAAACACAATGCAGGGGTGTTAGGATTTAAAATAGACGATCTATAATCATAATTTGAATATTTGGGATTTGTCCAGGGAGAAATACAAGCGTGAACTGAACTTTTCGCGCTTCGGCTTCACTAGCGTGCAGAGCTTAGCGTATGCGGTGGATGGGCTGCACATGTATGTGGCTGAGCACACCGGCGAGTTGCTGCTGTGCGCCACTACCTTAGAGTCGAACTGTCTCCCTCCCACTGCGTGCCCGCCTGCAGCCGGCTCCACCGCGAGTTCCATCGCGCGCCCTCTCGCTAATATGCCTACGGATAGTTTAAACGACCCCGAAGATGCACTGCCCGGCATTGACTTTGTGAGCAACCATAAATTAAATGGATCATGTGTGACATACTTTTTATATTGTGGTTTCATTTTATATGGCTATCCAGTGATAGTTGTATATAAGCATATTATTATAAATAGTATTGATTTCACTCATAATTTTGTTTAACTGATATACTAATGCTACTAAATGCCTTGATTGGATATGATAAATATGATTACTTGTCCTTAATAGATCATTAAATTGTTGAATTTTGACTTGTTATATTAAGCATCTAATGTGTGAAGCAGGATGAAGACGTGTTTCCGCGGGATTGCATGCATATTATGCAGAGCATCCCCACGCAGGACCTATCGGCGCTGGCGCCAGGTGCCATGCTGGAAGTGGTGCTAGGCGAGGTTTATTCACCTACGCACTTCTGGTTCCTGCGTCTGGGCCCGAACCACTACTCCGCCATGGAAAACATGATGGACGAAATGAAGTCAGTTACTTGCACTTTCTTTTTGAATCTACTAGGAGTAAATCTTCACACGCATCACTTGGATAGTGTAGCAGTTGACGAAGTAGATTTTTGTATATAAAATGTGATGTGATGATTTGTTTTATCTAATAGGAACATATCGGTATCATGTACCGGATGTTTATAATAGTGTCTTCTTTTCAGTAAATACTACTGCGGCGAAGGTAAGACGAGAACATTGGCGACCGGAGCGGTGCGCGTGGGGCACTACTGCGCGTGCTGCTACCAGGGTGACTGGCACCGCACCGTCATCGTCAAGATCCTAGACGGCGAGACGGTGAAGGTGCGGCATGTGGACTACGCCACCGTTGAGTCGGTGGCGGCGCGCGCGCTGAAGCCGTTGCTGCGGCGCTGGGCGCGGCTGCCGGCGCAGGCGCTGCGCGGCCGCCTGGCCGCCGTGCGCCCGCCCGCCGCCGGCCGACGCTGGCCCTGGGCCGCCAGCGCACACTTCCTGCGCCTCGTGCAAGAGCGCTGCTTCTACGCCAATGTCGTCGCTAAGGACGATCAGGTATGCTCGATGGTACGCGACAGCAAGCGGCCTTTGACTGTCTACTAAACAATGGCATATGTAAATGTAACTTAATCGTTTCGAATGAAAAAAATAATTTAATTTCATATGAAAATATGCCAGTCATCATTTCGCTTATCACTTTATCTATAGAGTAATCGCCGTAGAAGAGATTCATATTTCTTAAATACATATGGAAAATGTTGGTGAAAGCAATATATTTATAAGTGAATATCTGTTATAAATGTCAAAAATCAATTCTTTTATTGCAATATATGTGTATAGAAGCCACGAATTTTGAAAGAAGCACAGGGTTCACATGTGTATTCCCTTAAATCAATCATTCCATACATTCTGTATTGTGTTTGGAACAATTCATACGAATAAGAGAATGCAAAGCGACGTTTGATTTTTACTTTTCAGGAGGGCATTGTGGAGGTTCTGTTGATCGACACGTCGACGGATGAGGACGTGTGCATCAGCACCGAGATGACGCGCGCCGGCCACGCCGATCCACGCCCCGACTCCGCTCTCGGCGTAAGTCTATCCTCTGCATCCTCCGCCTCCTCCGCCTCTAGCGCCCCCGCCCACGAGGTGCGCTCGCTGCTCTGCGCGCTCTCCGCGCTCTCCGGCCTCTCCGCCCTCCCAGCACCCACCGGCCAGCGCCAGCAGAACGACACCGACGACTACAGTGACATCTCCGCGTCGGCGTCCGAGCTCGTGGGCCGCCCGCCACGCCGCCTCGACACGTGGGACAACGACGCGCCCATCGCCCAGCCCGAGCCCGACGTCGAGACAGAACCGGAACGCTGGCCGCCGCGCCGCCCGCGCTTGCCCTCGAGGCAGCTTCTTGAAGAATCCGACACGGAGACCAACACTAATTCCCCAAATAGTGTAATACATTTGTCGCCTGCACGCATGCACGGCAAATCTGAAGCGAAACAGATTTATTTGAAAAAGTATATGAGTGACAGTAAAATGTACCAGGCGAGCTGCGATATTTCAGATGGCCCGAGTGGCACATCGCTCGCACGGCTAGAGATATTGAATAAATTAAAAAAATATAGTCACTCCTTTGATCCTGCAGTCAAATGGAACGGATTTAAATCAGAAAATGTTGAACTCGGATCTAAAACATCTAGTAATAGACAAACGATTGACAACAATGAAAGTGTAGAGGAGGAAGCACGTGACGAAAGTGAGAGCTCAGATAATGACGAATCTGTCTGCAGTGCGGTCGGCGCTCGACTGAAGCAACTACGTGAACTAAAGAAGAAGTCGCGCCGAAATAATTCATTCATTTGCGACACAGACATTCCACGAGACAGGAGAAAACTAATTATGATTCCTGATAGATCATACATTTGTGCGTTAACAACGAAAGCCGCGTTCGACGAGGGAATTTCAAGAGAAAAACCAGCTTCACAACGGGAGCTCGATTCGGGATCTGTTATGTCGGATACAGAGAGTGTCGCTAGCACCAGCGGATTGAGCGCTATCGAGTTGCGCTTACAGAAACATCTCGAAGTCGAGCGTAAAAGTAACAGAGCGATCGGTGTTGTCAGTTCCCTTGGTGACGATCATGATTTGAATAAACATAGCAACACTGTTCACGTAGTAACAAGCAGCCGTGATATGGAAATGGGTAATATTTTACACATTCGCCTCGCGTTGGCAAATAAATTACGACACCAATAAGTTTGATCGATCATTACAGATATAAAATGTAAACAAAGTAATGTTAGGAGCGTAGTGTCTTGACATGAAGTACATATGGACAGTCTTGTAATATTCTTTGTGATTTGTACTTCATGAAGTATCTGAGACTTCCATGTCGAAATTAATAACTTTGCGTCTAAGAATATAACGTGAAAATAAATAGAATAAAACCTTTTCTTTTGTTTTTTTTCATTTAATTTCAAACCACAACTCTCTCAAATAATTCAGTTTGTTTACATTTTATATTTTTATATAAATACACAGTCGAACTGTATCTATTGGCATTTGGACCCATTTATATATATGTATGCATTTTGTAATATAAAATTGAATATCGTAAAAAAGGAATGCACTACTTAACTAGGGATGTTAAGGAGCTCCGTAACCGTAACCGAAACTATCGGATATCCGATTTATAAATAAATACGTAACCGAAACCGAATCCGATATAAAAGTTTCAGATAATTTCGAATAATGGCAAAGTCTAACTGAGACACGTTATGTATAACAAGTTGTTTTTGATCGGTCGAGACACAAGCCGCGCGTGTTAGATTTTTCCTACTTGTATGACTAAATATGTATAATTCTTAAATTTGTGTTAGTGAATAGCAAAGAGTATAAGGAACAATTAATAATTAACAATATTTACTCATCCAGATAGTTGCGAATTAACAATGAGTTATAATCAAAATCAACAATATTCTCAATACTACATTGCAGGTTGTTTATACCATATTACAATAACTTTAGCACAAACATATTTTAAAAACACTATTTAAGCTAATCATATTTAGTTTAACGTTAGAGTTATAACATTATATGTACAATCGGTATTACATTAAACGTACCTTAGTTTTTGGCGGGAAATCAGCTAATTGTCTTCTGCGCAATAGCGTCATCATTACTCCTTTAATTTTTTTATTTTTCACAGTAAACAGCAAACATTATTAATCACCAGTAATAAAAACGTTAATATGAATTATTTTATTTGAACTAATAAATATGCTAATATATAAATATGCTAAAAAAAATTATTCCTTAAAATTACTAAAAATATTATAATTTTATTAAATATACAAATTTAATATTTAAACTATCTAACACGCGCGTCTTATACATTAATATCCATAACCGAAACTATCCGAAACTATCGGATAATCCGAAATAATTTTATATCCGTATTCGAATGCAATATTATAATTATTCCTATATCCGTACAGTTAAATTACATACAGTTAAAATTAATCCTATAACTAAGGTTGTTAGCAACTATAACTGAGGTTGTTACACAAAATGTTTCATAAAACTTTTGATTGGAATAATGTACATGGCAGTATTCGATCAGTACTTGAACGCCTGTTGTTTTATTTTCATGGATACCGCTCGCGCTACCGCTAGTAAATCGTGGTTGTTTTACAAAGATAATTTGTTTTTTAAGTTTAACTGCAGTAAGCAATTCTGACTTAAACATCATTTTTTAATTTGGAAAATGGAGTTTTTTAAATGCAGTTGCGCCGTCAACCTCCTATGATTCAGTAATGTTTTTCTCAACCTGTGACGAACAAAGCCCGCCAGAGGCCCGGGGTGGCAAATCCGATTGACGCTCTCAGTCTGAGAAGTTGATGGTTATTTACAAACTTGTATAGACATTATAAAGATTAGCAGAAGTAAAAGTTAAAACAACTGAACAACTAGTTTTGGTTGTATTTATTTCTATCTATAGACTTTCAACTCTTAACCACCTTTGATGTATGTAGGTCCGAGTATGTCTTTACAGCTTTGTTAAGGATTTTATTAATGAAACTTGTAGATATTTGGAGGATCTTAACATCACAGTCCCGAGGCGCGCCGCCAGTTCCGCTACCCCGTTAGTTCGCCATTGCTCATAATGAGGCGAAAACGATTGCACTTGATTCTGTTGATACTACCGCACTCATTCCGCGCCGGCACTGCCGCCGCTGTGCCCACCTCCGACGTCTGAACTGGTCGCGCGAGCCACCCGGCCTCCGGGATCGACTAACAAAGTGGTCGATCGTTTCAGACCTCGGAGTGTTACCTGTACCCGGTCTTCGACGCGCTGGAATCGGCCGACACGCCTAACTACGCCGAGATATACTGCTATCTCCGCGACGGCATCTCGCTCGAGTTCGTCGAGGACTACCGTCGCCACGTGCCGTCGTGTCTGCCGCCGCCCGTCGTGGCGCCATCTCGTTGTGCCGCTTCTGCGCCGTTCCCTAATGTAAAAGGTGTGCCCGTTTCGCGTTCTGCTCCCCACCACGTTGCGCACTGCCGTAGCTCTGCCAAAACAAACAGTACGCGCTCGTCCGACGAGCTTGGCGGAATGCCGCGTTCATTATCCAACAACGAGGAGAGGCCTGTTGACGTAGTTGATCGCTTCCAATCTTCCTCGTGGAGAAACTCCGTCCAAGTTTCAAATCGAATTCCGCTATTTCGGTCCGCAATGTGTTCTGAGGTGCATCATACGGGGGGTATGCAGTCGCGGCCTTGGGACGGCACCGTGTCGATGTCGGCATCGGAGTGTGAGATGTTCGCGCTGTTGAGTCGCGTGGATACACACGCGGCGCACCGATACATGGTGGAGACGCTGGGCCGTGCCATGGCCGCCGCCGGCATGGGGCCCGTGCTGTCGCCGTACTCGGGCGCGGGGGGCGGGGCGGGACGCGGCGAGGTGAGGGACTCTGGGCGCGGCGCGGGTGACATGCGACCACCGCCGGGGTACGAGAATTTCGTCCCGCGACCGCGAAATCCGGGTGACCTCCTGTAATTTCTTGCATAGGTCTCGCGATTCTGAAAGCACTACCTCAAATGTCAAATTTCTTTTTCAAACGTTCTTTTTTATTGATTGATCGATATCTAGATGTAAGAATAGTAATTCTTAATTCTTGAGTCACTGATAAGTATAAGTACGTCATAGATATATTATGTTGCTTCGTTTGTTGTTTCTGCATTTATTTTTAGTATTAAGTATATTGTACAATGATATCTTAATTATATAAAAGATTTGGCGTTGTTTCATGGAAAGAAAATATTTTTGATATGACTTATTATATATTTGGCCCACCAGTTTTTGTTTCAGTATCTGCTTAATTATCTCCAATTGTTATACTTTAAGGAAAATAACGAATGGTGTCTACTAAAACATTAATACAAAT
The DNA here is from genome assembly GCA_018245835.1 of Mysoria sejanus stolli. Taxonomy (NCBI): domain Eukaryota; kingdom Metazoa; phylum Arthropoda; class Insecta; order Lepidoptera; family Hesperiidae; genus Mysarbia; species Mysarbia sejanus. The sequence goes on along the minus strand of DWEJ01000040.1, from coordinate 17,280 downwards.
AAAAGAAATAAAACAAAACTGTATTCTTGACTATAAGTATCTGGATGTGGTATGATAGGAACAATTATTGTACATAGAAACAATCATTGTGTGAAACAATATTCATCATAACATTTTTTTGATTAAGCTGTTAAAATAAAAATATTAAAAAAATGTTTATAATATTCTTGTTTTTTTAACATTCATTGTCTACTTACCAATTTCTTTGTTTACACACAGGTCATCACAACATTAAAAACTACAAAACCATGATAAAAGAAACGTTAGTGTATTGCCCCTTTTGTGGTTGTATGGCATAGGGCCCAAGACTCATCGTCGATAGTTCTATCATCTGCGCAGTTAAAACACCCGATTCAGTTAGCTCTACAAGGGAAAAATAAGAAGAACATAAATAGAGACTTAAGATAATAGTTATAGAGTTATATACGCACAAAATCTAAATATTAAAGCTCTTAGGCTCCTCAGATTTGTCACGAAGATTTTTTTGTCTGAAAATGTGTATAATTATATTGTGTAGTCTGAAATGTATGCAATGTATGATGGTATCACTGCTATACAGAATTTTACAAAATCAAAGAAAATGTCTCGTTACTAAAGAGAAAAACATGCATTTGGTATGTGCTGACGCGCGAAATTGCTAGCAGATACAATAATTTACAGAGAGAAATGAGTACCAAATTAATTCTCTTTCTCTCTCTCTATTGACAAAACGACTTTGCTTGGGTCGCCTACTCTACGTAAAAAAAAATATATTATACCTCTACGATGTCAAACATTTTGAGCTTTTACAGATTTCGAGTTTGTGAATATGTACGTATTTTCTCTTGTTAGATTTGAATATTTCTGTATTCATATTCTTTATTTTTGGCTAAAACAAAATAAATCGACAGATATTTCAATTTCGGTCTTTAGGCTGCTTGAAGTTTGCTGAAATAATTAAAAAGAGCTATTTATGATTCTCATTGTCATAAGTTCCCACGAAAACTTTAAAACTATTATAATTTTGACTGCCCAGCCAGTATATTTATAAAAATATTATGTAGGTACTTAAGTAAGAAATAATTATTTAACTGAAATAGAATAATGGTAGATATAATAATAATATAAAAAATAAGGATAAGCTCGCTATACCGCGCCTTTGCTTTAGTAAGGTGTTGCAATCTTTTATCAGGAATTGTATTCGCTTCTACAACAAAATATCAAAAGACGTTATTAATATTTCAAATAAAAAGTTTAGATCCATTATTAAAGAAAATCTCTGTAAAAATACCTATTATAAAATAAATGATTAATTAAATGATAAATATGCTTGATGTGATGTAACTCCAGCTCCACAATAAATTAGGTAATACTGTAATATTCTAACGTAAGTGCTTTTATTTGAAGATTTACAAGTTTTTTTCGCTGTTTCTTCATAGCGAGGCATTTTCCGAAGCGGCAATAGTTTCATTTGACGTACGAAGTGTTCTATGGGTTCGTTCCACTAAATATTCACAATGATCACGCTCACAACGTTTTACCGTTCCACTAACGCGTGATCGCTGTCATCAGAAAACAAAAGTGGAATGGTTTAGATTTTAGATCGTCGAAGTATACCAACAAATATTTGACAACGAGTCAGATATTGTCATCTTGACTTCTTTATTGCTTTGACGTGTTCAAATCCCGCTAATTCTTACAGTTCTAACTACGACCCAGGTCTTGTAATCGTCAGTTCCACGTGAACGTAAATCATGAAGTCATTAGTTCTGTTTTCACTGCGACCACAATAATCGTGGGTGCCATATGGAATAGCCACAAGAGTGTTTTGGGCGTTGTGAACCCCTATTGGAAAACAGCCTATGACAATACCAAAAATATGAATTCTTTAAATTGTTTCTAACACCACATAAAAGAACCTACTAGTATTACGTTTGTTAAAATTTTTATAGTGTTAATATTTATTTTAAACTTTTAAAATTACTTAAGTAAGCTTTTTATGTAACATGCATCCAAACGACAGTTTCTTTTGAATCAACCATAGATTAAAGATTTGTTTGAAAAAAAGTGACATGATAATAAACATGGCGTGCTGGTAGAGCGTCGTTGAAATCTGTTTACAAGTGTTGGCTAGGCCGGTGAATTTGTTGAGTTTAGTCGTCCAGACAGTATGTGGGCGGCGGTGGGGCAGAGGCTCAATGCGGTACGCGCAAGGTAGCGCGCGGCGGCGGGGCTCGAGCGGCGCGCGCGGGCTGCACGCGGGAGGGGCCGCGGCGGGCACGCTCGGCGGCGGCGTCGGGTGATATGCAAGCGGCGCCGACGCGCTACGTGTCCGCGAGCGAGCTGTATTCGACTGACGAGGTGGAGCTGTTGCTAGAGGAGATCCGAGAGCTGGAGCCGAGGAGCTGCCGCGGTGAGGACGTGCAGGACTTCGAAATCGCAGGCAGTGGACGCGCAGGAGCGGGCGGGCGCTCGCCGGCGGGCACGGAGTTGACGGAGCGCTCGTGGGACTCGCACGCGCACTATTCGCGCGCACCGCCGCCGCGCCCGCAGGCGCTCGCCCCGCTCTACTGCCACCTTGCACACCTTATTACTCCGACTGGCGCCTTGACTTTACTACTAGTGGTGAGTATTAATGTAAAAAGAGCACTCTCAGAGTGTTTGCTATTTGAATATATGCTACTTGAATATAATATGTACTGAAATGTAATTGAAAGTTCTATTAACTAAAATTAGATTGCATACAAATGTAACATTTATCTTTTCATTAGTTGGCTCCTTGGCCATGTTGGTTGAAGTTCGACTGCCAATTGGCGGAGGTACCAGGTTTGATTCCCGGGACAGACACTACAAAATTTTTCTAATTTACATTTTCTAGTAATGGTTTGGAGTCTGACATGTGCCTGGTGTATAGCAATAGGTTCACGACCTACTCCATAGTGTAACATAAATGTAACTGGTGAAACCCTAAATTGTTCTGTATTCCTCTGCCTACCTGTTCGGGAATTACAGGAGTGAAGTTACATTTTTTTTTGTAATATGTATTTACTAATTATGTCATAACATCATATCTATAATTCACACAGAGGCAGGTAGATACAAAAATGTAGTACAGTCCCATGATTCACCAGTTATGCTTACAGTCCACTACGGAATAGGTGGTGAGCCTATTACCAGACTATACTATACAATGTGGATTAATATTATCAACCATACATTAACTGGACTGTTGTTACAGACTCCCATATTACATCCAGTTCCTTCAACAATTTATCTATTGCTTTTATTACAACTATATTGGATTAACTCTATCCAACAGTTCTGTTCATATAGCCCTATTCATGGTTTATTAGCCACAATAGTGTCTCATGACTACCATTTGCTACTCTCTTCACATAGAAGATACAGCAGTATTATATAGTAACAGTAAAATATGGTGCTTGTTCTGCAACTACTATGGGGTACATTTATCAATATCATAAGATAATGCAAAATAAAGTACTAAACAAAGCATGACTATATATTATATTGTACAACTGCTCAAGGTTACATTAGATTAAGTTTATTGCAACTTAATATAACACTGACTGCCTCGTTGGTCTTGTTGGTTGCAAGTGCGACTGTCGATCGGGAGGTCCCGATTTTGATTCCCGGGTCGAACACTACTAAAGAATATTTCTGATTTAGAAAATTTCTAGAAAGTTTCTAGAAAATTTTCTAGAAAGATTTCTAGAAAACTAAAAAAATCTAAAAATTAAAAATTCTAGTAGTGGTTCGGAGTCTGGATATGAGCCCGATGTATGGCAATAGGCTCACCACCTATTTCATAGTGGGACATAAAAACGCATCCGGTAAGATGTGGGAGTGTTCTGCATTCCTCTGCCTACCTCTTCGGGGATTACGGGCGTGTAGTTAATATAACATGTGTAGTGTCATACACTGCATTTGATTGGATACATCTACAAGTGTTCAGGTTAGTTGTGCCAATATTACTAGTTATTGATGATTACTACTCATACAACTGCTATTTCACACCTATAATCCCTGAACAGTACTCAGAGGAGCATAGTGTACCCTTGTGTTTCGCCAGTTACATTTTATGCCATTAAGGAATAGGTGGTGAACTTGTTGTCATACACTGGTCTCTAGTCTCGAAGCTACTACTACTACTATAAATTTTAAATAGGAAATATGTAACTTCACACCTGTAATTCCCGGAAAGGTAGGCAGAGGAATGCAGAACAGTCCCACATTTCACCAATTATGTTTACATCCCATTATAGAATAGGTGGTGTGCCTATTGCCATGCATCAGGTACATATCCAGACTCCGAACCACTATTAGAAAATGTAAATTAGAAAATTTTGTAGTGTTCGACCTGGGATTCTAATCGGGATCTCCCAATCGATAGTCAGACTTGCAACCAGCACTACCAACGAAACAGTTAAATAGAAATTGTTGTTAAAAATCTGATAGTATCTGACCAAGGATATGGATTCAGGATTCTTGGATTTGTCGTAGTGTTCACAACCACTCAACCAATGAGGTAGTATTTTTGTACTTTGTGTAAAAACAGCAGTATGACCAAAACCACTCTGTCTGTTGTAGTAAAAATGTAATTTTCGTGTTCATTCATAAACCATCCCTGCATATACATGTGAAAGTAACTGTCTGGCTGTCTGTCTATTCTTTATGCCTAAACCACTAAACTAATTTAAATGAAATTTTGTACAAACATAGTTTGAGACCCAAGGAAGGATATAGGATAGTTTTTATCCCAGAAATTCCACAGGAACAGAAGCTATGTCATAATGTTGCTCATGTTATCATGATAGAATGTGTCGTTACCATGACACAGGATGACACGGGACATCAGACGAAAGCTATGTCACATATAATTGTTCTGTTCATAATAATAAGCCTTTGTGACACACTGATTTCTACTCGGGTGAAGCCGTGTGCACAGCTAGTATCATACAAGGTGGATTCCTTCATACGACAATTAATTTAACCACATGAACCTATCCATCACTCAAGCCTCCAAACAAATGGCATTTTTACCAAACTATATTATATCACATGAATGTACATATTATATTATAGCATATAAATGTACTTTGTTAGTAAATTAGTCTTTTTTTTCCTAATTGTCTAATTTTGATTAATATTTGACTCAAAGTTATTGTTCTTAATAAACACACATATTCAATGTTTTATAAATGTTACGAATTATTATTTTCACCAACTCATTTTTAAAATTCAGTTTATAGCTTATGATTCTGCAAAACTCAAATGACTATTATTTGACCTAGTTGTGCCGCAGAACAATGAAGTGTTGTGGAGAGAGCTTCATAATAAAGATGATGGCTATGATGACCATTCAACTTTAGGTTGAGTGCCTTTGTTTCAGTCAAGGCCAGTCACACTCAATTATTATTACTTAGCACATGGCACACTAGATGTCTGCTGGCCTTTTATGATTTCTGAAAATCTTGCTAAGAGTAATATCTGAAATGCAATGTAAAGTATATTTAGAAATTTATATAAGTAGCCATGCATTTAAGTTTATAAACTGTTCAGATTATAAAGGGTGGAATAGACTGAAATATTTTTGGGTATTAAAAATTTTTTTTTTACCTTAGAAGGGTAGTAAAGGAGCAAGCAACAGTCACATCATCTCAGACATCTGCAACCTGCCTTTTACAGGACTGTAGGAATATACAGTAAGTGGCCAAATTATTAGGAAAACACAATTTTGTATGTTGAAATCCATATATTTTCGTATTATATTTATTCTTATATTTATAAATGTATTTTGTATGAGACTGTATATTTGTGAAATTAAAACGACACGCTAAATAAAAAATACTTACAAAAAAATGTTCATGGGACACGAACTTTACTCATTTTAATATTTAGTAAGGTCACCTCTCATTGATTGAAAAGAGTTTCAATCAAGAGATGAGAGCATCAGAGAATGGCTTCACAACCAAAAACCCAAAGAAAATGCAAAACTTTGCATAGAGAGTATGACTATGAGTAGCATGTGTAAATGCTACAAAAGGTGGCATTATTAAATATGTATTAAAATATAAAAGTAAAGTTTTTGTCCCATGAACAGTCTTTTTTTAATTAATAAATGTTTTTTTGTTTTCTAGTTATTATTCTCAAACACACTGTTTCATATAAAAATACCTCTATACAAAAAGTGTGTTTTCAGTTTAAATGTCACTTGCTATAACAGTGAAGGAAAAACAAAGTGAGAAAACCTGTGCACCTTAGTTTCTAAATAAATTATCACTTTCATTCTGAGAGGAGACCCGTGTTCCAACATTGGAACAATAAAAGGGTAAAAAAAAAGAACTAATATAATACAAAAATAACTCAGAGCAAAAAATAACAAGAAAATGACAAAAAATAACAAGAAAATCTGGCCACCTACTGAAAGTCTTTGTAATAAAATAAATATAATCAAATATCTACAAGGCAATCTCTGTTGTATTTTAAATAGTATACAAAGGCCATTATATTTTAAACAAACCATTGAAACAGGAAAACCGTTTACTTGTTAGGCATATTCCCTATGAGTTATATGAACACAGTCACAGTTTCTGCAAAAGTATCATCTAATTTGATGATTGGTATTAAAAGGCTATATGCACACTGTGGTATGTTGCAGATATGCAGCGCGTGCACGTGCGGGTGCGTGTGGGGCGCGGTGGGGCTGCGCTCGGCGAGCGCCGTGCGGCCGCTGCTGTTCGGCGCGCTTTCCTCGCTGCTGCTACACGCACTTATGCTGCTGTTGCGCGTCTCGCGGCTGCACAGGCTGATGCCGCTGCATTGGGGACGACTAGTGAGATTGCTTCACACATACACTTTGTATATTTTTACTAATTACATAGTGACTGTGATGATGTTAGGTTAATAGTAATTATGTATAAGGTGGTGTTCAGGGTATAAATTTCTGGTCGGGCACTATCAGATTTTCTTGTCGTGGCTTGGAGTCTGAATATGTGCCTGGTGTGTGGCAATAGGCTCACCACCTATCTTCCATAGTGTAACGAAAACATAACTGGTGCAAAGAAGGAGTATACTACACTCCTCTACCTACCTCTTTGCTGATTAAAGGCGTGAATTTATGTTTACGTTCTTTGGCGAACACTAGAAGTCAACATAATTCAATTTTGTTTTTTGAATCTATTAAATAGGTGAGTGTTAACATTTAATGATCTGAATGGTTCAATCATCATCACGATGAAGTCATGTTCATTATGTGTTCAAAACACATAATGAGCAATGAGCACTTGACCAGTGTGGCAGACTATGGGTTTAACACAACTCATTCCGAGAAGAGGGCTTTGTCCAATAGTGGAATAATGATAGGACTAATGAGAATGATGATTTAAACTAACAGATCTATGACATCTTTGCATTTGAAGACATGTAAAATAGAGTGAGATCACGCTTGTAATTCCTGAAGAGGTCAGCAGAGAAGTTGTTTTGTACACTCCCACATTTCTCCAGTTATGTTTACAAACCTCTATGGAAATGGAGGTGGGCTTATATCTATACAACAGGCACAAGTCCAGATTCCGAGCTACTACTAGAAGTTTCTATTAAAAAATCGAAGTTAGAAATAAATAACATCAACAGATGCAATCACTTGCACCCACTTCACCAATTATGCAGTTAATATATCACTTATAAATATGACGCTGTCTGCAGGGTGGGTGCGCCGCAGCGTGGAGCGCGGGCTGGCTGTGCGCGGGAGGCGCGCGCCTGCTGGCCGCGCTGCTGCCGCTGCCGCCGCGCGCGCCCGTACTGCCCGCCAGGCTGCTCTTCGCAGCTACGGTACTCTGCTTCCCTGTCACATTCCTTATTTTCCCTTTCATTATGCCCACTCAATGTTTCTGTCAGCTATAGTATTTAGTAGTACAATGGGTTTATCAGATCGAAGGACAAATTGAGTGGAATCAATGGATTGATCCTAATGAATGGATAAGTATAATTTGGTGTGCAGTTTTCTTACAAGGTGCACAACATTGATGATACATTTCTCTCATTAACAAACGCACGCTTTGGTAACGACTTTCAATAAATGACAAGATGTCATTTATTATGATATCATCAATACTATACTCGTGGAGAGCAATATGAAGAGCGTGCGTGCGATGTCGGTTGCAGGGCTTGGGCCTGTGCGGCGCGTGCGTGTCGTGCGCGCTGCTGGCGCTGGCGCTACGGGGCGGCTGCGCGCGCCGCGGCGTCACGCGCTCGCGCCGCTCCAGCGCGCGCTCGCCCGCGCCGCGCGCCGCCTACCGCGCCGTGCCGTCCGCGCCGCTCGCCGCCCCCCAGCCCTCCACCTCGCGCGACCAGCCGCCCTTATAGTGCCCGCCGACGACCGACTTCTGAACCGACACGGCAGCCTCGCCGGACTGCGACTTTCGAGCTGATCGATCATAGAACGACACGTGAATGGAGAAAGTGGAACATAAGCATTTTTATATATTATGGAAATTGATCTTGAAGAGATGTACCGATCGACTTAGCGCCGAAGAGTACAGGGTTGCTAGTGTGGTATATCACTATATATTTTTTGTTTTCTGTTAATATTTAATTTAAACAAGAAATGCAATACTTGAAGTTTGAAGTTCAGGCTGTAGTCACTTTAATCAAGAACCATCATATGAATTTAGTTTTTCACTTGGTGTCATCATCTGTATCTCCAAATTTCGGCTATTGTTTCAGAGTCGGTCGGCCCCTAAGGGAGCTGCGTCATGAGTATAACTGAGTGTATATCGACCCTTCCTATTGTAGATGAGTGCTCTCCCATTCCAGAGACTACAACTCCTTATACTGTGTTAAGAACTAGTGTGTGGGAGTGGTGCGTTGTGAGTGCGTCGGGAACTTTAAAAGTGAGTGAAAGTGCAGTGAACTCGTAGGAGCTGATTGACTTGAGGAGGCGCACGAGAGCGGCGCTCGTCGCGTTCTATCCGCACAAACATGTCCATAGGCAGTGTTTGTGGTGTTTGAGATTTTGAGTAGTTTTCCCCGAGGGACGGTCATGCTATTTGTAGAAGAGCCTTGTATTCAGTAGTGAGTATGAAATAATGTGGGAATTTTAAACAATGTGTTCATAACATTGGCATAGGTTTTTTACATTCACATATTGAACGAAATAATGAAGTCGAATCTTCATGAGACACTTTTACACAGGGTAAATGCACCCTTTCACGATCACAACTTGATTTTATTACTTTTTGAAACTTGCAGTTGCTAAGTGTACGTAATAAAGAATGGGGCACCTAGTCGACTGTAATATTTGATAATGCAATTTTTAAATATTTGTATTTTCTAAAAGTGATAAAGCAAAGTTCAAAGAATTCTTCCAAAAACATTATTTATGCACATACTGAACAATGTATATTAAGGGCGTTTGAAGATAAGTAATGTAGTGAATTCAACCTATATGTGAATAGTAAAAATGCCTTGCGACACTAATATATTGTAATTATAAGATACGGCGCGCGGCTCTCAGCCCAGGCAAAGAGTCCGGATTTTGTACTTCAGAGTGTGTATTATACAATCTGGAATTGATAAATCATGTATATTCATCATTTGTTATATATATTGAAGCCCCAAGAGGTCGCCATGTTTTTAACATTGATGGCCAGATCCCCCTACACTTACTAAATTTAAGTAGTGTTCTAGCAAATACTGACTCGGCGCAATTTCGAGTCGGATCACATTCCACTGTTTACGTTGGAGAAGGAGCTCTAGTAAACTTAGGACCAGTGCAACATCGTTTAGATATTTAACGTATCATTTTGTTTTCTGGACCAAAACTTTAGTACCTAACTTAATAAATCGGCAAAGCGGTGTTTGTTCGGTGAGGGACGAGGTAATGTACGCGGACGATATTGCGTTGCGATCGGTATCGCTGGTGATGGGATATTGTCTAAAACTGCCATTGTCTGCCTGCCTGTGAATAGTCGGTGTCCATTTTGTTTATCTAGTTTTATTGAATTACGCGGAGCGGTTTTAGTGAGTGCGTATGTCATTATTGTGTTATGATGGTTTACACAAGTCTGATTTTGATGCTAGTCCATTTAGTGTTGTAAGCGATAGTTTGTTACGTACAGACGAACCCCAGCCGTAGTTTTTTGCACAAATATTAGATTATCGTGTTTATCGTGTACTTGGCATTTGTCGCGCGGTGTGAGCGTTCGTCCGTTCCGGTTATGTTTCGTGAACGTTCCGATGAATGTGTTGTCGTTTCCTTTACGTCCAGAACGTATATGTTTCGGATATGTAATATACAAGTAATATAATATATACAAAAGTACATGCAAAGGGTAATCTTTACTTGTAAGCGAACCGTTTATTGCGTTGATAGTTACTGTAGCAGACGTTTTATAGACAACCGGTATGTTTGTATGTTAACGCCTTGCGTGCGGCCGCGCGTCGCGCCCCTCACTCCGTTTACAGCCGCGCGGTGCGGCGGCGCAGCCGCGTGCTACTATTGTAATACCATGTATCGTGTTTATTTATCCGTGAAGCTTGTATCGGATCCATTCGTTAGCGCAACAAGCTGTTCTGTAAGCAAGATGTAGCTAGATGTAAGTGGAACCTTCACACGTACCGATAAGAATTGTCCTATGAAGTGTTTTTGTATTGTCGACCCGTCGCCGCGCCGCGCCCCGAGCTTAGCGTCGGCTGCGACGCCCGCACTACTCCATGTCTATTTATTTTTGTATAGTGTCATACATATCACCATATACCTATTGTCGACTCTGTCTACCCTCTACTCATACACTTTGTACGTATATTTTGTATAGTGAGTATTCGTTTTAGTATATCCTTTAATCACTACGTAATATTATCACGGTCACACTTGTTATCGAACACGTTTAGAAATTTTCTTCCGATTCATGTTATCGTAGAGAGCGCTTCTGCGGCCCCCTTTTTACATGTTTTCCATTCCCTCTTGATAAGTATCTTTTTGTAAAGGAAATTAAATTAAACTAACTATTAACATTTAGAAGTTTAACGCACAATTGCCCTAAAATGGGACCAGTTCGTCACATTTTTAGGGGTTCGTAGTGGATGACTCCAAGCACTTACACGATCGCCGGTCACGTAGTTTTGTTACCGTTCAACGTTTTGACATAACAAATTGTTTTTCTCATATCGCTAAAGAAACTAATAAGACTAAATCGCCTTCGCCTAAGTGCAGGTCCCGAACGGGCCGCGGGAGCGCTTCTGAATTATATTATATTGCTTTGTGTGTTACCAGATAAGTGTACTATCGTTTTTCGTAAAAATAAGTAATTTATTCCATGAATGGTGATTATTGTGTACGATCCTGATGAAGATGTGCGAGTAATTTTTACTTTTAAATTTTAATGATAATACATATATGGTTTTTATACACATTTGTGTTGTTATTTGTACTTTTCACTATTTAAATTACTGGCCTTTAACGGAGATGCCGAGAGTCGACTTTAATATTACGTTTAAAAATACGGGAAATGCTAATTATTTACACATGGACAAAATAATTAGAATCATTATTTTAACTGAAAGCTTTAGGTTGATGACGTGTAAAAATGATGCCACTAAAAAAACGGTATCCCATGTTCGTTTTATGTTTATATGTATATAAAACAATTTTTTGATCTAAAGAATTACATCTGTGACTTGAAATGCACGAACCAGTTTTATATCTACAATACTCGACGAACGCATTGATTTTGATCATCTGACATGATAGCAGATATGTAAGTAGGTGTAAGGGTAGCTGGTGTAGCCACCATCGGCTAGATCAAACCGCAATCAACGCGGCGTATCTCTGAAATCACAATCGATTGCTCACATTATCAACGTGATGATATTTGCCGTATTTTTCATTTGATAATTTAATATTTATCATAATAAATTCTGGCGGGATTACCTTCAGTGTTAAACTGAAGGAACATCTGTCAGCTTCTAAAACTTCACAAATAAATTATCGAATTAAAAACAATACATACAAAATCAATAAAATGCACTTGCGGTCATACTAAAATAGTGTAATTCGGTTATACCTTTAATGTAATTAATAAGGTGTAAATAAGTATGAATAGAGCGGTGACGGCTAGCGCGGTAGAAACGCCGGTGGACACTGACAGCACGGTGCTGCGCGAGTACTACAGGGAACATGACTACTTCGTGTCGCCCGCGGGTATCATGAAAGTTTTGTCAGTCGTAAGTACAATTTCTAGTTGTCATAGACGATCCAGTTATCATAGTTAGATCTGTTATTTTAGAACTGTAGATTTAGTAATCTATTTAGTACTTACTACTTCGAAAAAGTTAGGTACTTTTATTCAGCATAAAAATTCGATCTATCATTTACTACGCTTTCACCAAAGTACAAAGGAATTAACGTTAAAGTAGAACTTGGTAACTCTTAAGAAATTCAGTCAAAATGAGGTCTATATAAAATTTTGCGTTCGTTCTTTTGTTGAGTTTCTTCAGTGAAAGAATCCTATAACCAGTTCATTGTATGCACTTAAGAAAATCCAGAAACTTAAGAAAATCCAGAAGAAAACTTAAACTCCAGGAATTATTTTATATTGATATTTTAAAGTATGGTTTGATGTGTAATTATATCTATAATATTTAGCTACGATTTTCAGAAAATTCCGATCATTTACTTCTACAGAAGTAAAATATTTTTCTTGCATCCACTTGTACTGAAACCGGTGAGACATCTTCGCACTGAATTGTCCAATAAGAACCAGAGTATACCGTATACATATGAAGATCTGAAGAAGTGTAATCAGAGGTGCAATGGTGTACCGTGACCACTTTTTCATTTCACCGCATTCCGATACTAGTAATAGAACTAAATATATCTAATATGACTACGCTAATAAATGTTATAAGTAAGAGTATTTTTTTCAATATGTAATGATGTTTTTCGACTTGTTCATCACGCAGAAATGAGCTTCATCGATTTAACTAACTGCAAGTGAACACAATTACAGGTAGTGTGCATAGTGTCGTCGACGCTGCTGCTGAGCGGAGGCGCGTGCGGCGCGGCGCCGGGGCTGCCAGTGGCCGGCGCGGCGCTGGCGCTGGGCGGCGCCGCGAGCTCGGCCGCGCTCGTTGCAGCCGCCGCGCTGGCGCTGCCGCTGTACGCGCCCATGGCCTACTTGTTCACCGTGGGATTACTATTCACGTTCTATACTCTTTATTGATCTTTAGGGTTTCGTCCGAAAAAACAAAAAATGAAACCCTCATAGGATCACTCGTATGTCTGTCCATCCGTCACATCCTATTTGCTTCGATACCACTGGAGCAAATGAATTAAAATGTGACACTCAAATGTTTTTCAGTGACTCAAAGATGGTGTACCGTAAATAAATAAATTTCGAATTGGGAGGCGTACCTAATAAAAAATAAAAAGTTTTGCTAATTAAGAGAACACCTTCGGTAAACGCGAATTAATTCGAGTTTTATGGGTTCAAAATTTGGCATCTCTCCGGTGCCACCCGCCATACACAAAAGATATTCATGGCACCACCGTGGCGCCATCCGCACGGAATTGGTTAATTGTATCGTGTGGTCTATTTTATTCCCTAAACAAAAGTGTAGTAAACAAATGGCAAAATTTCATACTCAGTATACGGAATCCATCTTTACGCAAGTTTATCTAACACTTGTCCGGTTTTTAATGGGTGGTTAGAATTTTGTGTAGGGAGCGTTCAAGTATTACGTAACGCAATTTGGGGACAGGGGCGTCTTATAAAACGTTACGATGCGTTACATTGAAAGTTGGATATCTCTTGTTCATTTATTATTGCCGCAAACAATGGTATTGTAGGGACTTTACCAGTACTTTACTCAACTTATTTTTGAAAATTAAAATTAAAGTTAAACTTAAAATTAAAGGTTGAAAGCACAAGATTACGTAACTTCACGCCTTCATGAAGAGGTAGGCAGAGGAATGCAAGAACGTTCCTACGTTACACTGGCTACGTTTACGTCTCACTATGGAATAGGTAGTAAGCCTATTGCAATGAATCGGGCCCATATCCAGACTCCGAACCACTACTATAATTTTAATTTAGATTATCTAGATAATTTCTAAATTAGAAGAATTCTTTTATAGTGTTCGACTCAGGAATCGAACCCGGGACCTCCTGATCGGCAGTCGCATTTGCAACCAACACGACCAACGAGGTAGTCAACTTATTTGTGACTTTTAGATAATTTGGGTATTATATAACGTTTAGGGAGGTACAGAAAAATGTTACGTCGCGTTTCATTTCAAGAATCTTCAAAAAATTTGCGGTACGTATACTTGAATACTCCCGTAGCATTTGGGCGAAATTATCATATTAGCATAGATGAAGGGAAACGATTTATATAAACTAGGGTAACACTGGAACTACAGACTAACAAAACGGGAAAACTGTGTGTATGCAGTGTTGCGAAGTAAAAATAACTACTGCGCATAATGTGTACTATATTAAATAATTGAAAAAAGTGACAGAAAAATAGTTTTTAAATTACTATATACTATATATTTAATATAATTATATTTAATATAATTACTATATATTTTTCATCAGGACCTAATATTGTCCACGGTGATCGGTATCCTGATGCTGGTGATTGCAATACTCAGCATGACCTTGTGTACCATGGTCCTCGTCATCGATTATGTGCATGGGGTAAATTATTTATTTAACATTAGCGTAAACCGCAGTCATTGTAGATTGATTTTAAGTTTTCATTTTCTAGGTGTTATGTATGTATGCTCTCTCATATAAATCTTGAATTTTCTAACTCATTTATTCGCTTGTTGAATTATTACATACCATTTTAGTATATTAATAAAAAGCGAAAATAAATGAATCTTATTGTGCCGCGTAGGTCAGGTTAGTGTATATGTCATATTCGTTTTAACGCTTTTGGATGTTTTTAACGCTAACTTTTTCTCCTTTCAAATTTCCTTACCTTCTGTTACTTTGGCTAATATATCCTCAAACGTATATTAATTTAGTTAATTCATCTTCTTTGTCTAGAATAGTCTGGTTTGTTAATTTTATATGTAATACATATTATTTCAACCCAAAATTAATAATTACTATATTTAAATAGGGCCAAAATGAATTCTTTTTCACAATCAATAAAAACTGTGGTGGCTAGTAAACCGCCTTCGCAGCAGGGCAAACATTTCGCAGTCGCGTTTAATTTATGAAGGCTGCTAAATATACCAAGGAGTTCCAGCAGAAGTGCTATGTTCATGTTCAGATATGTGTAACAAGGGATATTGGCACTAGATTTATTTAATAGAAATTACCTTCTGGTACTGTGTCTACAGATGACATCATTAAAGGTCAGTCTAAACATCATACACCAAATTTAATGTAAATATGTTTGCAGCCATTAGCATTGGTGAATGCTGGAATAGTGACGGGTAGTGCCGTGGTAACGTACGTATCGGTGACGCGACGGTGGGACGCGGCGCGCCCCTCGCCCACCCGCCACGACCGCCCGCCCGCATACGAGCTGGAAGTATGAGCAGAATGGCACTTCATGGATGATACACACACTGTAAATCTGAAATTTCACCCCTATGCTGCAATTACTACCCAAATGTAATTAAATAACCACATAAAGCAAAAAATTTCTAGAAACAAAAATAGTAAAATGTTCGGCTGGTGTGCAAAAAGCAATGGTTTGCAAGACAACCTGGGGATCCTAGGAAAATAGTTATTGACAATAATCATAATGAGTGTGATGCAGTGGACAAAAATTGTGAACTAGAGACAGGACTCCACTTCCAGAGCCTTTTGCAATTAGTATCTAATTATTTTTAACTTAAGACTTGCCCAGGAAGTAGTGTATAGAAACATATAAGTATAATTTGTATAAATTTTGTAGAAAATAATGAATAATAAGCAAAATTAAAATTGTCTTATAATTACACAGATATACATGTTTTGAATAAATAAATCATTTTATACCAACCCAACACCATTTGTAACATTCATTTGTACTACTAAGTGCACTGTTTTAATGTCCTAAAATAATGTTCCACTGACTCTAACACACTTTCAGAATTTGGCTTTACTGCAACACCAGCTATATCAATACCAAGATTCTCAATTTTATGTGCTGTAGAGTTGCCAATAGCAAAATGAGGGAGGGTGGAGAGATTATTGCTAAAGGTCTGCAACTGCCGATAAATATATTCACACCCAGACGGACTAAAGAACACCATACAGCACAAATTGACCAAATCATTCAGTTCTATCAAATTAGTTCTTAAATTCTCATTCTCTTTTGTTTCATACACAGTTATTGCATCAATGGCAATACCTTTAGCAACTAGCATATTAGGGAGAATCTCTGATCTTAAGTTTCCACATGGAAATAAGAATTTTGATGAAGCTGAGTTTTCATTAGCAATTAATGTAGCTAGATTCTCTGCATTGCCACTTGCTGAACCAAGGGATTCTAGGCCTAGGAGTAGTTTAATTTTGTGACTACTTGCTTCTCCTACTGTGTAAATTTTCTTTGTGGTCCATATAACAAACTTTGAAGGTGCCCAACACTTAGAAATGGCTTCAATAGACCTTGGACTTGTCAGTATTAAACCATCGTATTTGTCTTGTTCCAATTTCTCTCCAAGGTCTTGGAGGTTTATAAATTCAAACTGCAGTGGTTCAACAAATATCACTTCGTAATTGTGATCACTGAACACTTTTTCGTAATCTTCCGAAACATTTTTAAATAGTACCACTTTCTTCATGGTTTATTAGTTTTTAGCTGGGACCACATAAATACCGCGCTCTTTGTTTCGTTATTCACTTGTTTGTCCCTGAAACAGGAAATTGGAAACGTACGGACATTGAATATTTAATGACATGCTACTTACACGACAAAAGTATTTAAATACTCCAGAAAAATGAAAACTAAATAAATACTATTGCAGTAATTCGAAAAACATAGACGATGCTTTAATTGTAGATTATATAACGTTGTAGATTAAATTACCTGAGAATCCTAAGGTATAAGTGCATTAAAAATATTGTTATTTTTTGTGTCATTACTTAACCTGACGTATGTTTGACAAATGAAGTTGACGTTCACAAATTAGGATTTTAACTTTGGAAATTTTCTCAACCATTGATACCCGGAAGAATTGCGATGATGACAGTAAACGAACGTCACTAATGTTATGCATTTATTTAATGAAACGTTAATAATGGATTGCAAAACACGTATTTATTTGATAATTATAAG
>DWEJ01000039.1:0-24058 GCA_018245835.1 Mysoria sejanus stolli | reverse complement strand
AAATTAATTGCTGAAAATCGAAAGCCTTTCAATTACGCTTGTTTTAATGATGAACGGATAACATAAGAATAATTTAATCATCAAATTTTAACGTGCCATTTTAATATGGCTTACGGCTGCTATGACTAACTACGGCAAATATACAAAATCAAATGAAAATTATCTGTAAGGGAGCGTTAAGTAACACACCCCCGTTACAAGTACGCTTACACACGAGAGCCACGCTTGCCGAACACTCACTCAATGTAGTGACGATTACCTATTCAATTGATTGCGTAGTGCGTACCCTCCATTATCGGGACGTGCGAACGGGCCTGGCAATCTGATAGGGATGTGAACGCACCTTTAGGTGTAAGGTACTGTGACGAGCGGGCACACAAGCGGAGCGATTGAGAACTTCATAAGTTCTAACATTATAAACGGATATAAGCTTTGTGTGTTGAATTTTTTATCTGAAATATTTCAGATAAACCAATAGGTTTATTTTCCATGTAAATTTCATCTCATCTCAACATCTCTATAGTTTCACTAGTAGTCGCACCTTGCATCAAGCATACAAATAAGTTATGACTTTTAGAATTAGGACACCGTGATTTTATTGAGCAGAAGAGGGGACACAAGGAACTCTATAAATTCTACAAACATAATGTAATCTATATCTTTTTTAGGAACAGTTAATTACATCAAAGACCATAAAACTTGCAAATGTTAAAAACATGTTGGCATAGCTTTTTAAAACGTTACAAATCAGATTTTCATTATAGCTCCTACATAATACTTTTATGTTTTAATTATTGATATATGAATATACATATATATGTACGTATATATAAAATTATTATTATTATGCTTATTTTATACATAACAATAAAAATATTACAAATAAACAATACACACAAATTATAGGTTTTTATCACTTGCCAAGTATAACTCTCACTCGCTCGCGCTTGTAGCAGGTTGCACCCGGACCTAGCCCTAAAGGCCGAAGCACACAACGTATTCAAATACGCCATCCAATTTCGGTGTTCGAACGCGATAAGCATCAGTCTCGGTTTTTATTTATTGCGTCGCGATGTTGGCTCTATCTAGCGTCGTATAAATAACGCGAATCTATAGCGTTATCGCTTCTATCGCGAGATGGACGATAAGCTTTATTTATAACGCACGCCCACGTCACGTACTGCGCTAAGGAATCGGCCGGTCACGGGTGACGTATGTTTTGATGTGCACTTAGTCATCGCCACAGTGTCAGGTCAAATATCAGTAAGATATGTGCGGAACATTTAACGCTATCTAGATAGACTTTGACAGAGTTATAAAAAGTTTATGTTCCCTATTACTAAAGTGAAAATAATTCTACATTTGTTGTAATAAATGTAAATTATAGTCATTTACCCTAATGGTAACAATTACTATTATGTCTTAAAAGTTAACATACAATGATTTTAGGTTTATAAACTACACCATATTTTGTGTTAAACGTTTTAGTTAAAAGGCAGAACACTTTACAATATTAACGGAGACGCCTACATCCGGAACGACAGGTGGTGAATTCTCTCTTCATTATAATTCGCCTCAATTTTAAAAGGCGTTTTCAACAATTATTTTGAAGTTTTAGACACCTAACTAGACAAACAATAAAGTATAATAAATACCAAGTATATAAAGACGTATTAAATAAAAATGTGTCTGAAAAGCACACCTGTCCATCGGAAAATCTGTATCAGCTGAATGTGTGTTATGTTTAAAAAAATAACCAGAAACATTATTAGGTAACAATCGTGAGGAAATATTCCCAGCACGTACGAAAATGCTGATTGCGAGTTTAACACTCGCCACAGTAAAATACTCTCCCACGAGCGGGCGGAGGAAAAATACAATATTTCCGAATGACCTACACCACTCCGCATAATGACGTTGCATTGCAATCGCGAATTCTTATGCCGAGCGACAAGAAAGTATCAAATATTAACCATCGGACACACCTGAAGACGGACGACTTGGCATGCGTATGAGGAGGACAGATACACAATCGCAAACTTACTGCTTTGTCCCACAAAACAACACCCGAACCTTATCACTGAGGCATAAGGTTTGAAATGGTTACAAATACAACTCCGCAACACATCATTAAGTTTGCAACAGTGCGCACGATAACATCAATACGTACGTTAGCAAGAAACACATTTCAACAGAAACATGGACGATGTTGGGCCGAAACGAAACAAAGCGTTGTGACATCGCGATAAGAATCGATTGGCTCGCGAGACGTCGCACCGAAACCGACCGAACAAATTATCGATTCATAAAAACATCGATTTTAAAATATTGCCGCTCGTTTATCGCGTCACCGATGCATTCGTAATAGGGTGGCCAGTTTTTGTTCCGTACATTTGAATATAGTTCACTTTTTATATATAACATTATGTAAATATATTGAGACCCAAACACAATACGATACGAGAACAGAACAACAGTATACATATTGGTATTTGTATGCGTAACTGCTTTTCATTTTGTTCCTTCATCATTATTGTTTGACGGCCATTACGACCGTGTGTCTGATTAATAAAACATTGCCCACTGTTTTCAAAATATATATTGATATGAATAGTTCATGCAATGACTTCCATGAAATGATGATTTTTATATCATTATGTTTTCGTAATACTGTAATAGATACAGTTGTCAAGTTCATTACGCGCACTTATGGAAAAGCCTAAATGAAAGAGTAGGAGGCAAAAAAATCTCGAGGCCATTTGCAAGTATTACCATTAGTATAACAAAACCATAATAAAACCTTGGGCAAACTGCACTCATGGCTAATCCTTCTCAAATGATATCGGACCTTTGCAATGTGTCTACATAGCTGATAAACTACGTAGGTATATTTTATTTGTTTAAACAAATCCTTAAATAGGACCATTTTCTGTCCAAGCACAAGACGTTGTCGTGGTCATTACAAAAATAAATGTCTTGGGTGGGAATAGAGCCCAAAACTGTCTAGATAGTAACTGAATTAACTAACCACTAACTAAATTTACAACCCACAATACAATACAAAATATAGTCAAAATTAATTATCAATTGGAAACAGGCATAATCAAACCTTGCTGCCGCCCTTCGCTAGCGTGGCATACTATGCACCAACCACCTCCAATTATATCATTAGGTCCAACAATAATAGGACATTATGGTAACAACTATGAGTTCAAAGGTTAATATAAAAGAGGTACTAAGAGAAATCATGGTCACCAACAGCGCCATGGACACCCGCGACTAAGATGCGTTATCGAGACACGTCGTGCGATATCGCGCGATCTGCTGCCCGGGGTATCCGCGTAGATCCGCCGCGATGCAGCGCCGCGCTCATTCATCACGTGACTGTTTTGCATTAAATATATTATTTACCCAACCCAACACGGCTCACACATGACGACGAACGTCAAATCATTAGACGTTGCACATCGAACGAATCATTGGACATCACAAATTGAACTGATCACCAGACTTCACACCGATTAAATAATTTGACATCACACATTTGAATTTTCAATACAACCACAATAATAATTAGTATATGAGTTAGAAAGTCTGTTTAATATTTATAAGGCATTGATACAATCTTGTGTAATCTTACGAACTATTTATCTAAATTAATAAATCACAATTTATTGCCTTGAAATCTTTTATATCTTCATTTCATTTTCTAACAGATCTCAATTCAGGATGAATCGAATAAGTCCTATAGGATCAAAAGTTTGACCAGCAGATGATAGCATGCTAGAGAAACACTTGCGCATTAGCAATAACCATTCACGTAATATATAAATCATTTTCTTCTACCGGACCCCCGACCAGTTTACCATACGTCTCGGTATATCACCCAATCGCCTTGCAATAATCCATCGCGACGGTCCACGTCAATTCGTCAAATATCATCCGTTGGTTTAAATCGAATGTAAATTTAATGTATTACAGTGACAGGGTGGGTAGTGTGCCTTAGAATTCCGTTAGCCACTTCGACGGTCTGAAATTCAAATCTGCAATTGTGTCTCAAATGATACATATATTTTTAAGATTACTGATTCAAGAGGTTGTATATATTATAGTAATTGTTGGCCCCTTTAATAATGTTATAGGAAACATAGTAACCCACATCCTTCATAATGCTCCGTGATGTTCCCGAAGGCGTGTGAATTTTGCCCACTTGCACAAGCCATGCTTCAAGAACTGTAACTGTAGCCTTAACGCTTCTTATTCTCATGAAAAGCCTGCATCCCACAGTAAAATTCTAAAATAATAGATGCCAATGATGTTCTTACATGGATTTATAAGGTACTACGAAACAATAAAACCAAAAAAATTATACATCGTAATACAAAAGAGCTCTTTCGTAGATACGTAAATGTAAAAATAATGATTTTTGTATAATATCTTAGTTGAGGCATCTACCAGCACTATTATAAATTTTAACATTTGATTGACAACATCACTATTATAAATTTTAACATTTGAATTGGTCTCGCGCATCTCTGTAATGGTACAAATTAATATCTAATAAAAGTACTTCATTGCAGCTAAATTTTGGAAATTGTACTTTTAAAATGTTAAAAAATAAATTAAAACATCAACCAACTGAAAAGCACATAACCATAATCTGTTAAGAAATGCTTTTCCCGCTCTTTATTTTACTTTACTTTACCACTTACTTAAACTATCTACTTCACAACGTCTAAGCCAAAACCCGATTAAATTCACGAGCCTACCTGTTGCGTTCCATTTCTATTGTACTCGGTACATTGCGTGTTATCTATGAACATAACTACTTGACCTCTAACCGTACGTAATGAAAATGCCTTGAACTATACACCTGAGGTGTATTTACCTGTTTCAATGCACAGCTAGACATAGGTTTGAGTGTGTTTATATGAAATAATGCATTTCGCCTTTTCTTTCATATCATAATCTTTTCCATTGAATTTAATCGTTTAATATAGACCATATAACATTAATAAATACTCGTGTGATGCACAAAATTGAATTGATAACTGCGAGCATAGGGGATGCTACAACGGCAACGCCTACAACACTAGGTCATATTTGTTTGTTTTTTTTTTATTACTATAAGGTATTATAAAATTTCGTTATGTGTCCGCGGAAATCTTATTCCTATACCCCTTATCGGTTATTCTTTCAATTCATATGTCAAGTGTAATGAACAAGAATTAAGCCGTTTCCATGGACAAATGTGACTCTCGTATTCATTGCCATAACATCTATTTACATTTATAATCACGCACATTGTATTGTTACATTGTACACTGAATACAACTGTCACTAGATGTAAGAACCGAATTGTAACTGCCTAGTGAGAGCAAATAAATGAATTTATTATTTATTTATTATTTATTTATTTATTTTTCGTTTATTAGGATTCACTGACTTTCTAGATGATTATATAAACAGCTAAGGACGATAATTTGAAAGGATAATTTGCTTTTGGTACACACATATGAGCACAATTTAGGAAAATCCTTTAACCTACAACGCCTTGAAAGGTGATATACCTACAACACCTAATTAAGCAGTAATTTAGCGTATAATAGCAGCAGCATTTTTTTATCCAGGGTTTATGCAGTAATGAAATTCTAATACGGAACCCTTATACATTTAATAATAAATTCTTCTCTTGCTATACTGTAATACTTTATCTCGTATTTCCTTATCTGAGGCATGTAGAGTTAGTTAGTGTTGTTGAAGCGCTTTAGTGGCTACTCCCGTAAATATTTGACATTCCGTTGAAACTGTGGAATGTTAAATGTAGAGATGGATGGCCCTTTGATATTCACGAGAGAGTTGCGCTCGCGTTTTAGTCATAAAATTTTACTGGTACGGAATAAATAATAAGGACAAATGCAAGGGTGTTTATTATTGCGTAATTGACCTCTTAAGTTTGTAATAAACTTCACCATAGACATGCTAAGTCATTATTTGATATTAGAATTAAACAACATGTATGAAATTAAATAATTGACATTACACTGCTTAATGTGTAATGTCAATTATTTAATTTCATACAGATATTTCGAATTTCAATACATACAATTGTTACCATGGTAATTTTTACCATTATCAATATTGTATAACTCTACATGGTATAAAAGTAATACCTACATCACTCTATATGACATAAAAATATCACGTAACTACGTGACATAAATATATTACTTAACTCTACATAACTCTACATTTTGCAAACCCTAAGCAACAGATACCGCGCCGAACATAATGCAAATACGAGCGTGTATCGCATGCGTAGATAGCAAAATAGAGCCTCATTTGAAAATACACCTGGCGAATTCTAGGCTGAATCGCTGTTGGAATAAATTCTTGCCTTTTGTGCTGTGGAAATACCTAGCCGCCTTTAAAGAGGCAAGTGTATGCTACTGGGTTTTAATTTACATCCAGTCACGTGGTGCGTTATTTCTTTTTTATTTGAATTGTGTGGGACTAAAGTTTTGAGATTCTTCCGCTTCGGGCATCTATGTATAATTATTATTATATCATCACGCTAGGTGTATTAATAATAACAATACTAATATGGGTAGACTGAGAGCATCCAGTGACAAATATCTATTTCCTTACAGAATATGCTTCTATTTTTATCACTCTGTTTATATACACACGTTCGCTGGTTGGAGAAACTAGTGTGTTATGTTAGACTAATATTTTATGGCATGTACATACATCAATTGGTTACTGGCTACTATTGAAAAGGTCACTTAACATTGATATACAAACAAACCAACAGTTTCATTTGAAGTTGTACATTATCTCATGGACGCTGTATCTGATCTGTTGGTCCAGTGGTTAACGACCCGGAAAGCTAAGCATGAGATTGTAGGTTCGATTCTCGCGTGAAGTTTTTGTATATTGATCTTGATGTACCTACTTTTCAAGTCTGGGTGTAAATTTCATTGTGTATTTAGTAATGTATTTTACACTAAACTAATTAATTAATTAAATTAATTTTCAATTAAAAGAACGTAAAGAAAAATATGGTAAATATTATAAATTAAAGTTTATTCAAATTTTTTATTGAATTTACTTTTAATCATTTTACGAATTATTACTTTTATATCAATATTAGGAATGCAAACTACTCTGTCAGTCTGTGAAGTTGTTTCGTCTAATTCGCTAAACCAATTAAGGTGAAAGTAAATATCGAAAAATCTGCAACGTCAAAGACTTAAGTTCTCATCATTCGTCTCATAATTAAAATTGAATAAAGATTGCAGGTGTTTTCTTCAAGTTCAAAAAAACTATGTAGTGGAACTAGCGTGGACATGATATTGGAGAGCATTTGTGAATAAAATGCAAATAACTGCGTGGTTAGAATGTAGAGATATTCCAAGTAGCTACGTTTGAAAGTACACCTGTTGAATGAACTGAACCACGGCCAGCGTTGAATGAATCATGGATTACTGGTTCTTGATTGGTAGGAATTTAGGAACTGGTTTTATATATTTTTTATGTTGTTAAAGTAGTAAGTGACCGTGCCGTGCCGTGAAGTCACTTGCCGATGATCCTTCATAGCAGACAACACACGGGGAATAGGAATGCAATCCTATTTGAAGTAAAAATGTTTACATGTGTTGATACTGCTCGTACTAAATACAAAGGGCAATAATTCTCTACTTCCTCTCGGTTTATACTAGTTACTACCAAATACTGAAAAGGATATTCACAATCATTATCATCATCAATTACTATCATCAATCATCATCTTTCATAATCCTAGTGTTTCATAATAATTCATCATCATCTTTCAATTTCTATCAGTGAGCGACGTTTACCGAATTATCAGGTATCAACTTTTGTCAAAACCCAAAGACACGATCAAGAAAATTTTACGACAGCGGAATTAAGTAATGCGGTGGAACGATCGTGACCTCAGAGGCGGGCCGCCGCGGGCCGGACCGCGCTATCTAGACAACGGGTCGACGAACCGGCAATAATAACGCATTATAATCGCGGATATGGCGAACTCTTAAAAAAAGGCTACTCTTAAAATAACGTACTACGTTGTCCGTGATGATATCGAAGAATGGTCCAAACCGAAGGATGGAAGTGTACGAAATAGGTGTACCATATTTTTTGAGGGTCATAGTCACAGTATTACAATCGCGGATATGGCCTTTTATAGTCTGTACTTCATCAATCGTTGCACCGGGCTACTTTGTCCGTGACACCCTTGAAAAATTATCCAAAGTCAGGGGTCGAGACGGATATACCAAATACTATCTTCTTTATGGTCACGGGGCAAATACTTCTAATTTTTTTATACTGTTGTCTTACACAGGAAGTCAATAGTATTTTACATTTATACTGCTGAATTGTTTCTCCAAACCAGTCCGGAATCCTTGCTTTCCTTGCTAGGCAGAGTAGAATGTGATCATAATAAACCTCCTTGTCCAGAACACTCAATGCAACCTGACGATTACCCATGTATATTTCCAATAATAAAAGTGTTAACAAAAATTTGCATGTTAGAAACTTTTTAAAACGCAAAAACGTTCATAATTACCAAACTAAACCAATATAAAAAATCACAGGATCGTTGTAGAAATGCTTTGTGAAATATCACTCCTGAGCATATGACTCATTTGCCAATTAATATAAAAAAATAAATCCTGTTCTTAAAGACTTAATGGTCTGCTTGCTGCTTTGAAAATAAATGCAGAATCATTTAAAAACATGCGGATTTCACAATTTGCTTATACCAAGGTAAGCGTATTTTGCGTACTTTATAGAAGTTATTTGTTTACAGTTATCCAAAAATTGACCACTTAGTACTTAAATTAAGTTCGAAAAACAAGGCCACGTGTAGTACCGGGGCGAAACCAGATTCTCAATGTGCGACTTGACCCATCATTAACTTTTCGCACCTCGACAGTCCACGCCTCGATACTTACAATTCGGTACGAGGCTGAATATCAAATAAATCATTCCGCACAATCAGATCAGACAACTGTGTTAAATTTTTAAAAGGCGGTTGAAATTATACGAGCGAAAGAAAATATCATTACTCTTATTTACTTTGTGCTGTTCAAAAATCGATCTCGATTATAAATCCAAATAATATTATAACATATCTGCAATAGAACTTATTCTTTAAATTCCAAATAAATCCGGAAGATCTTTTAAGTTGCTTCGTTACACGTTAAAAAAACATTCGGAATGAAGTCAAATAAAAGATTCACAATAATCGACTTATACGTAAAACAAGATGTATATTTTTTGAGATGAGGGAACACCTGCCTAAACTCTTATGTAACAATCTTAAAATTATCTACGGAAAGCTACTGTAGCGGTTCAGATACACCTGCCTATAGCTCCGCCAATGAGCATATTCAAAGCTGCAAAGACTAATTGCCACAAAATGACTTCAGTGACTGCAAAGATACACATGTGCTGGCAATTTAAGTCAACCCTTGATTGCAGACTTTCCCATAGTCAGAAACTAAACTTGTGAAACTGTACCATTAATGACGAAAATGAATTCAGGTACTAACTAACAAGACTTTTCTACTTATCCTCGAAGGTGAGATACTATCACGCCTGTATTTCTCTAAACGGGTGGTGTGTAGGACCTTCCCATAATGTAACAAATATGTTTACGTCCCACAATGGAATAGGCGTTAAGACAACTGCTATATACATACATAGGTACCGATTGCAAATCCAGATTCTGAGCTACTACTAGAACTTTCAAGGCATGCTACTAGAAAATTTAAGGTATGTTCTGCTTGAAGGTATTATCATAGACGTAATACGTAGAAGTGTACTACACTTATCTGCCTATCTTTTCGGAAATAATAGGCGTCATGTTATATTTCGAAGGTATCGTCGGTAATCTCCTACAGTCTCTCTGTAGGAGATTTCCAAATGGTTTTAACCAAGGTAATGTATTCTGACAAAACAAACAAACATGTTTTTACATCGGCTACAAGCGGTTCATTGTAGTCGGTCGTTGGTTCCGAAAGATCGATCGGCGCGCGAGCACCCATTTGCATAGACGTCTGATGATATAGTATTGACATTGTACATTGTGCGCCTGTTACCGAGATCGACAGCTGTGGGACGTAGAGCTGATTTTGGAAAATGAGATATGTGTTCCGTTGCTCTGGTGGTTTGAACATCAGGAAAGAAAGGCAAGTAAAGGAATGGCAAAACAGACATGCTATGTGAATATTGATGGGAAACAAATGTTCAGTTATCTGCAACAAATAGGTCAGATACTGGCTGATCGAGGAATCAGAAATCTACGAAACTGGTGCGCGTGTATGATGAATGTAATGAATGTAAAATAAAAAGTCGAGTCTGTAGAGACAGAGATACATACAACAAAATTGTCCGTTATGCTAAAGATTATCTTTTATTATGTCACTCATAATCCTCGAGAATTAACAGGGCCGAGTAAGTCATGTAAAGTGTAAAAGATAGTCGCTGCCAATCATAATAATTATATAGAAATATAATTAATTAGAAATAAAATGACTGCCTCGTGGGCAACATAACTGGTGAAAAATGAGAGTGTACTACATTCTTCTGCTTATTTCTCTGGGAATTACAGGCGCGACGTTACGTTTATAAATAATTTAAATTCAAATTAACGGAATGAGTAATGAAAGGCATGCATATATTTAATTTTATAGCTACAATGTTAGCACCATATTTGATCATGGTCCGACCACTAATCCATCAAGCGACGTGTCCAAGTATGAACAAATTGTCTCATTAGAGCGTGGTTTTTGTTGACGAATTACTTCCACAATATGAGATCATCGATGGAGTTCAATGATGTAAACAGCCTGCCACTGTATTTGGTAACGCTGTCAGCGAGTGCAAAAAAAATATAGTTCATACTCACCTGGTTGGGGTTTGAAATGTGTGCAAGTATTTTTAATTTGCATGTTACGTGACATTTTGTTATCAAAGTAACTGTTCGAAAGGTATTGTATTGTATTATCTGTGATATGTTAGTATAGACTTTCTTTTTTCAAATTTCCGTTTGTGTCGCGGATGTTTTGTTAAAAAATTTTTTTCGTTTCATTCTAATCCGCACCACTCCACAACATAGCATTTTCGTACCTGTCTTAACCGTACGTTTCAGACATTAACTAAGTGATCTTTGAGGTGAAAAAATATTTGAAATATCACTTACTTTCGTGCTAAATATTTTGGTTACTACTAAATATTTCGCGTACCTATTCAAAAAAATTATATTTACAATTGTGTTCGTCCATTGAATCTCAATTTCTATACTCATACTTATCCTTTATTATATTCTATGTATTTAGCTATTAATTTGACTTGGTGATTAAGAAATTTAAATGCAAAATAAAAAAAAAACGTAACTTCACGCCTGTAATCCCCGAAGAGGCAGGCAGAGGACTGCAGAACATTCCCACGTTTCACCGGTTAAAATGCATATGCAAAATAAATTTAATGAAAACCGTATAAATACATTTTAATCAACATACCCTTTCTACTGATAAGTCTTCCGTAGTTCAAACGCGGGTCGGCGGGGGCCTATCTTTGAATCCGCTCTATTAACCCGAATCGTTCGCTATCGCTGTGAATGGAGCGTTTTGGCAGCGATACAAATATCTCTCCCTCTCTCTCTCTCTTCCGTGCGTAATTCAATTTAAAAGCTGACAATTATTTACGTTGTAAGAAGCCTGCTTTTTAACACGCTTATTGTACTGCTCATAAATTGTAAAATTCTTGATAAAATTTTATAATTGTCACGGAGAGGTTTTGTGTATGAATGTTTTATCGCATATCATACTAGCGAAACATAATGTCGAAATTGGAGTGTAAGGAACAAAAAGACGGGAAGGGGTAAGCAGAGCAGTGAACTACATACATCCACGTATCACCCCACTCCCACGTTTCACCAGTTATGAACATACGTACAGAATGTATGTATATATAAGAATTATTGTCGTACTTACAAAGTACGATCGCTATGTATGTAGGTGTATTCGTAAATCGTCGATCAATCACTCGCAGCTATCCGGCGAGCACAATGAGTCATTTATATCCGATGATGTAACTATTGTTAATAGAATGATGGGCTACACGCGAGGATTTCATACCGTATTTGCGTACGCCGCGGGATATTTTGCTTATATTGACTCGATGTCGAATTCCATCTCAATACAAAACTTAGATACAACATCCCACCTGTAATCTCCGAAGATGTAGTCAGACGAGTACGCTCCCACGTTTCATCAGATCCGTTTACGCCCTATCATTGAACAGACGGTGATTGTATGGCCTTACCAGATACAAATCCAGATTAGGAGTCACTACTAAAAATTATAAGTAAAATAAAATATTACGCGACACTGGATTCGTACCTCACATACAACAGTCTTGCTTGCAACTCGGCCAACTGGACAGTGTGAATATTTGATTAAAAGTATGTATGATTACGTACGTTCTATAATACTTGCCTTCGAATATTTGTTCTAACTTCTTTCTTTCCAGGTTAAAGTATTCAATGAATAACTTGCTTTATTCGGTCTTTATAAATGTATTCGGGCCCGTTACGATTATGCGTACGTGTTTCCGTAATAGCCGCTTTACAAATTTAAACAAAGTAAGTGGTGCAAAATTGGACATGGCTATATCACATCAGATAAAATTTTAATATTTTTACAAAACTTCGGTCGAAATTTTCGACTTTTCAACTTATTACTTTATGCAAAATATTTATATGTTGTACACGCTCGCACACACAAGATTATCAATAACGATTTCAAGCTAGGTAAGGGTAGAACTATTTTCTTTATTAAGTTGTTTCTATATGTTACACGAAGACTGTATTAAACTGCAATGTTCTCGCAGCATTTACTGATGTTACTTCTAATCGTCCTATCCGGCTCGACAATCAACATTTTCTGTTCTCCGACGTTCATATGACGCCTCCTCCAGTGCGATGTGGAATGAGCGATAAGGTAAAAAATACCTTCTTGTTTGAACGTCGATCTCTTCATTTTGAATATCGAATAGTAATCGCTTCGCTAATGGATCGCGGTTATATCGCGTTGCTCACACGATAATACCGTAATCGGCATCCGGAATTGGAGCTCTCAATCAACTGGGTGCATTTATCAATCGCCTGCCCGTGTTTACGGAAACTGGCTCGGGTTTGAATAGGGTTGGAAATAAAAAGAAATAATTTAAATATTTTTTTTATTAATTTCGTTTTATGTAAGCTTTAATGAGTTATTGTAATATGAATAAATCCGAGACGCCGTGTTGAAGATATCGTGTTACTAGCTCGGGTCAAATTATTAGGGTCAAATTTTGATATTAGATTGAAAAATAACTGGAGGCAATAAATAGTTTACTCGGTCTTTAAGACACTCGTGTATTTTCTTTTTTTCGAAATTAGTTATATACGTAATACCTCAGAGACTTTACTTAAATTAAACTTCACGACGAAAGTCGACTATATTAGAATTCAATAAAGTAACTTTATAGAAATTAATCAAATAAAATTACAATGAACGAAATGAAAATATGATCACGATTAATGTGAAACATTAATTTGAGGTTCGTTGGTATATATACGTACGGACGGTGCCAACCCTAGCGGCATTCTCGCTGCAAAACCGGTGCAACCAGTTCGTTGTCACTGTCTGACCCGAGTAAATTATTCAACGGGAAGCGTTTATCGATACACCACATCACTATTGATGCATTGTCTCAATCCGCAAATCGGTGCGCGTGATGTCGATAAATCTCTCGGTAACCGTTGGTCTTAGATTTTTTTTTAATTAACCAGACACAATGTTATCTCATGGATGAAAAAACTGTTATAGATATTTATCATCAATTTAACACCCAGACAAAAAGCAAATTCTCGCGCTAAAAGATATCTCTCTTAAATCGCTGTCGAATTAATTGAACATTATATTACCTTTTAATGCATTAATGAAAAATACACTAAAATATTGATATCTTCATTATCAATTGTATACACAGATGAAGAAATAATTCTAATGCTTACATAAATTTATGTCCTGGATGGAACTCAAATCCAATGTTTACATAATACTTGCACATTCTGGTAGCCGCACCAATATTATCTCTCTTCTACAACGTAACAAAGTTTAGGGGTACATGCTTGAGGTTGTCTTGGAAACGAAGTTCATAGTCAAATCAGTAGCTATTTCTAAATCAGGTGGTTTCCTTGCTTACAATATATTGAACTTTTTGTATTAATACTTTTGTGATATCCGGAAATTGTTTAGTCTGCCTGACACATCGCCTTTACACACCACTCTGTCTGACAACTCCTTTTATCTCTTACTTTTTGGGGTCTATTTCAACATAAACAATCCTTGGGCATAATCAACACCCGATGGAGTGTGGATTAATAAAGAAAGGGACCGACGTACTCGTCTGGCGGTGGTTTGACTGATACAATTCAAGAAGGCCAAGCAGGGAGTTTACTTTTACATATTTTATGCTATTCAATCTGTAATTTGATTACCTCGTTAGTCCAGTTGCAGAGTGATTGTGAATTGAGAGGTCGTCATTTCGATCCCCAAGTCAGACTAAAGTATCATTGTTTAACCTAAATTTCTCAGTGCTAACACGCATACTGAAATTTGCGTCCAGAGTATGGCGATTAGCTATATGGCTATCGGTTACGTGGTTTATTCATTTTGGAATTGTACTCAATATGTCTTGTACATGACAGTATATATTGTTGAAATTTTATAAACATTTTTCGCTGGAGCACAGTTAATCGCTAAGAGTTGTGTCAATAAATCACGCGCAACTCGCGTTCGCTGTCAGTCTCAAAATTACATTTCATTAAGTTCAAGTTTAATGTAATTGATGGATGAGATTCAATATTCTCAGAATGTAGTCCCGATAACACAATAATTATGTTTAAATCTGAATACTTCATATCAAACTCGTATTCAAGAACAAAATACAATCGTAACAATAATGTCTACTTTAGCACACACACGCAAATATTTGTCTTCGATGGTAATCAAACCTCTTTCAACTCAACAGCCTGGTCTCTAACCATTAAACCATTGGGGCATGTGACAATGAGTATATAAGTTTTTTCAGTAAATAAAAATTAACATGTACATATAGAAGGCATGATGTTCAAACTCTGGTTTCAAACATATTCCATTCGAATCCAATTGCGTGCTGCCACTGAATCAGATCAAAGCCAAATCTATTCTGGGGAGCAGAGCGCTTCTAATTCGATTACCAAGTTCGTATTAAGCGATGTTTTTTTATATTTATTGCTGTTGCTACTCGTTGTGGCGTGATGGATGTCGGCAATCACTAGCTTCGTTTATTTCGATTGCGTGCGTCATACGGCGTTGGGTGCGGTTCCTAGGAGTCCGAAATCATATTGAGAATAATTAGTTTCCTCCTTAACTACATATTGAATATCTACCTTTCGTTTGAAATCGTTTCGTTTAAAACCGTTCCCTTCAAAATAATTTATTTTTATTCCTGTTTTAACTACTCAGTAAACATCTGTTTCGAAATTATTCCGTTCGAAATAATTAGTTTCCTTTTTAAGTACCTACTAATTATCATTGTTTTGTTCGATTGTTGTGTTTATTATTTTCATGACTAACATCATCTTACAAAAGCGTAACGTCAACTAGAACTATCAAGATGCATGCCCAGCATGGGGATTCGACATGATAGAGCGCGGCCTAAAAGTCGAGCCGCTGGATGAGTTTGTGACCCGGGTAGCAAGGCGTATGTACGTCCAAGCCGACAACGGACCGCATGCTCATCTCAGGGGATTCGCGCCACTACATGCTCATCCCCCTGACGGGCTCCCGTTACCGCGGGAGCTAGAGGGGCTGGACGAGGCCTAACACCGCCGTAAGGCGGGCTGACTTCACCGGGGGACAGTTGACCCCTCGAGTCTGCCCGTGTAAAGAGGGAGTCCTCGAGGCCCGCAATCTAGTTGACTAGCGGCGCTATACACCGCGGCAATGAACGACAATAGTCTGTCATGGGGATAATGGGAAAAAACCCGTCAGGGAAAGCTTTTGTCCAGTAGTGGACATAAACCGGCTAAACATTGAATACGAGTAAACGCTTGAGGTAGAGCCTGTGATTTATTAACTGTTAGTATGCAATATTGACTTTATACGCTGTCTCATTTTTTATGCAATATGCAATATTGACTTTATAAGCTGGTCCGTATCTGTATTCAATGTTGATCACGTATTTTGCTTTTACCTAAAAGAGAGTCTAATCAATTAATTCACAGATAAACATTTTAGCAGAAGCTTTTTAATGGTGCTTTGTAAAAAACTTTCCACGGTTAATGATTTATCGTGCTTAAATGTAATTCTATCATTTTTTTTCTTGCTTTTACGATTCTGCGTATCGTGACAGAGTACCGATAAAGCTTGATAAAAACCCATTAAAAATTTACCACCTATCTGCGCATTTGAATATTTTACGCTGTTTGAAATACCGCTAGCATTGTAACAAGCCGAAAGAATCAAACGTAGGACGATAACCTTTCATCAACAGGTCCTAGCGTTTTCCTGTTAACCGAATTCTGTAACAATATATTTTTCTATCCGATATTGCTTTTTAC
The DNA here is from genome assembly GCA_018245835.1 of Mysoria sejanus stolli. Taxonomy (NCBI): domain Eukaryota; kingdom Metazoa; phylum Arthropoda; class Insecta; order Lepidoptera; family Hesperiidae; genus Mysarbia; species Mysarbia sejanus. Next base: position 7,377 of record DWEJ01000039.1, on the reverse strand, counting down.
AAAATCATAAATCTATTTAACATTAGTGCTACTTATTAACAATGCGTTGTTAATTACTATTTTGCTGGTTCATTTGTATTCTTTTATCTGTTAAATAGGTTTTAACCATGTCTACACCAAATAGAAATACGATTCGTCTTAATGAAAACATAATTAGTTGACCCAAAACTCGGTATGTTCTTCTCTAGGTTAATCCAACTGCTATTGAAAACAATACCCCGAACTTCAGGCTGCAGTTATATATTGTACGTTATAGACTAGTAGCCGATGTCCGATATACGATTGTGTTTAATTCTTCTTTCTTACGGAGAGTACTATTCTATTCAAGACCTATCTTTGTTATGATTATTTCCCGGTGAATGTTTTCACCGGAATCGCTGGTCACGGCGTGCATAGCGACCACATGAGGTATTGTAGGTCCTTTGAACGATTCTAAAGATTGTAATGATAATGTATACATTAACACTAAGCTTGAGGATTTCTGGTTAGATTACTTTAATATTTGGACATTCTCAGGTCCAGTGTATTCGTTAATTGTCAAGGCCTTTACTTTTTCAATTTGTTGAAGTAAATCAAGTAACAGTAGGTTTTTTTTTATCTTCCCGCCTATAATCCCCGAAGAGGTAGGCAGAGAAATGCAGAACACTCCACGTCTCACGTTTTTACGTCCCACTATGGATTAGGTGGTGAGCCTATCGCCATCTATCGGGCACTTATCCAGACTCCGAACCACTACTAGAATTAACTTTTTAATTTTTTAGATCTATCTAGATGTTTTCTAGAAAGTCATAGTTATTTTCTAAATCAGAAAATTTCTAGATTAGAAAATTTCGAATTAGAAAAATTCTTCTTGTAGTGTTCGACCCGGGAATCGAACCCAGGACCTCCCGATCTGCAGTCGCATTTTGCAACCACACGGCCAACGAGGCAGTCAATAAATTATCATATAATTTTAATATAGCACAAACGTTTTAACTTTTAGTATTATTGTTCGCTTTACTGACTGCACGTTTGGCTTGATAAAGTTCGAAGAGCACAGGGAGGATAAAAACGAGGATATATCGATATCTCGACGAAAGTTCCAGAAACGCGCGCGAATGGCCCAATACAAATACTTTTATGCACTAGTATTCTCATTGTAACAATTGAAACATTATATAGATCATATTAATAAACAAAATAAATTTTCTGAAATTACTGGCGAACGCCTGGATTTAGATTGAAACCAAGGAGGCTTTTACCATCGAAGCGTTTATTGCACTCTCCGACAAAAAGTTTGGCTTATCTGTCAATTTAAAATTTGTTCTGTATACAGATAAAGATATAATTAAGATTGTTATAACATCAAGCGATCTAACCAGAGCAGTTACTGGATATTAGAAGGCAAAACCAATTCGTCTTCAAGCAGTATTAGTAAATATTCATATATATTTGAAAATAATGAATTCATTGCATCGATCATTACGACACTACACTTGACTTTTAAAGTTTCGCAACGCTAAAAAACGAATTCTCACAGCGTTAAGATTTTTTGTTGCCGTCTGCATGGAAATGACCCGTTCATTTTAATCGAATGAACTTGTAAATAACCACTAAAACAGAAGGAAGGTGTGGGTTCTCGAACAAACACAAATTAATAGTTTTTGTTAGTCTCCTACCTCCGTTAATATTTGAAGGCTATGAACAAACCGTTCTAAGTTTTAAATAGAATGGATTTCGTTTTATCGAAGTCATTTGTGTTGTTCATCAGATATTAAATCAGTCAACGGCATTATCACATGCGTTTTACACATTTATATTTGTTCGAAAACCTTACAAGTATCACTGAGGGCTGACATTTGACTTTAAAGCCTACAATAATGTGTGTAAATCGAAACTTTACGATCTAATTAAAGTGCAGAAATGAAACTGGTTTTAATTATACTCATATATACCGTTTATGTGATATCCCAAGAGACTTATTACGATCGAAAGTATGACTATTATGACATCGACTATCTGGTCACGAACCCGAGACTTCTGAAGAAATACTTGGATTGCTTTCTGGATAGAGGGCCGTGTACACCTATTGGGAGGTTTTTCAAATGTGAGTGACGCTTACAATTTGTATTGATGAATTTGGTTACTACTTTATTTACTCTATGTTTTAGTAATAGGCTAACATTATGAATACAAGTATGGAGATCTTATAGAATTTGTAGTTATATATTACATAACCTCATGACTGTTATTCTCTTAATGGGTTCGCAGAGGAATGTGTACGCTCCCACAATTCACTTGTGACGTTATACATCTCATAATAAAATAGCTGTTAAGTTTATTGCTACAGTCCGAGCACTAATTTAGATTCGGTGATACTAATTGGAATATCAAATTAGAAAATATCCAAATTAGAAAATATCCAATTCCCCTAGCCAGGAATCGAACCCAGGGCCTCGTGTTCAGTCGCGCAACTAACACGTCAAACGGGGCCGTGAAAATGTTTTTAAATATTTGATATTATGTATTACAGTTGTACTGCCCGAAGTAGTAAACACTGCATGTGGCAAATGCTCACCATCGCAAAAGAGATTCGCTCGACGAACTTTCGAAGCGTTCCAGAGATACCACCCGGAGGAGTACGCGCAGCTGGTGAACAAACTGGATCCGGAGGGGAGGCGTTTCAGCGCGTTAGAAAGAGTCATATCTACAGCGTGAATGAAGAAATCCATCCTATTAGTGTAGTCCTAGATTTATCATCAAATATGCTTAAGGCCATCTACAGGCTGTGACAAGCTCGCTTGATGAAAATTAGTTATTTAATATTGGAAATTTCAGAATTGAACAAGCACAATTAGTAAGTAGGTAATGTTTATAACTTATCGTTTTAAGAAAATATATCGATAGTTTTTACTATTTTATAATTTCAATATCATTTTTAAAGTTAAATTATCTGTGCATAATACGGATTAGTGATTTATTTTATGTTGAAATTTTATTTTACAGTAGCGTGTGTATTTTGAGGTAAAAAGTTTTGTGATTATGAAACTAGTGTTTAACTTAACATCACGTCTGTAATCCTTGAAAAGGCAGACAGAGGAGTGCATAACACTCCCACGTTTCACCAGTTACGTTAATATTCCACTATGGAACAGGTAGCAAGCTTTTTGTCATACACAAAATCCATAACCAGACTCCGAGCAATTATTAACAGTGACGCTTGATACCTCTCGACTAAGGTAGATATAATGAAATCGAGACAATCGTTTATATTTCAGTGCTTTTTGGTTTTAACAAAGTTTCCAGTATACATCTAGTCAATACGAGGCCCTCTGTGATTTGTTTAATTTAAACTTTAGTGGTATTCCTTGTTATTGTATTCAGTGTTATTGACACACAGGTTTGTTGCGATTTGTATTAATAGAAACAATTATCATCCAGGCAGAAATATTCTCGTAATTTATTTCAACAATATCAATCCGGAATTATTTGGACTTTGTTTTTTTAGCTTTTGTATCATTCCAGTGTTCTACCAAAGTCCCACTGTTTCTACCAACGGTTCTATCCAAATTGTGTAATTATTACATCATCATCATCAGCCTATGGTAGTCCACCGCTGATCATAGGCCTTATTTGATTATGCCTATAATCGTTTTGCCCATTTGATAATTAACAGCTTTTCGCATCACCTGCGTTGCTGGCTATACGAAGCCATGACATTTAGCTGCCTAGACAGACCGCGCCATGCCGTGATCTGCCGGCGCCCAGTTTAGTTGCTACATACGACACTAGTGTATTCTTACACGGAGTCGGGGAATGTATTCTTACTTAGGCCCGACACCACAATTACATAATAGCAATAATCTTGATACAAATGTTAAAATTCCCAGCGAAACCCGAGAACTATCATGTATATTCTCTATTAACCGGTCATTCAGTGACTGAATATTCCCAATATTACGGAACAAGCCAGATCAATTGCACTGCAATACTTGAAGTGATTTGATTGCTCTAATATAATTAATGAATTCCTTTCAAACTGATTTAATAATCTGTTGTAAAGCAAGGAAAATACCTGATATCTGGGTAAATGCGAATTTTGTTATTAAGCTACTCATACACACATTTTCGTTGTGGTTTCAGTTTCGGTCAAGATAAATATTTATTATGTAACGATTTTGATTTTCACTAGAAATTTAATCATCATATTATGAACATTATAATCAGTTGTATTATCATATATCTGGAAATTATTTCATATCATTTCAATATTATTATTATATAGCTCAATATATTTTATGGATCTGGGTATTGCTGCGACAAATTTGAATTTTGTTTTGAAATAAAGTTGTTGCAAAAATTCGTTATCATTACGTGGACAATCCGGTCGCCCGATTGGCTTTGGTCGTTAACCTCAATAATTATAATCGGAAAATCCGTGTTCAGTGCGGAGTACTATCGTATTAAGTAATCGTAAATTGTACAATTGTATTAACTTTGTACGGTATTTTTTTGTAGCAAATACCGATATCTTCAATATTATGTCGTTTTGAGCTTTACGAGTATCTATTTTTGTCGTTTGTAACGACTTTATTATAAAGATGTTACATTAAAGACTTGAATAAACATGGAATAGGGTATTTTGAGTGACAAATATGTATATTATGCAAAACAAACGTGTAATACTGTTTAAGTGGGTGAAAACGAGTTTATGTTAATCTAAATACTTATTAAAATATTTTAATTTTAATGAATTCGTAAAATGTATTTTAATTCAATGTTACCGGAAAATTTCAAATAATAATCATAAGATCGTTAGGATTTAGAAGGTCCAAAAACTTACCTTATTTTTATTATTTTTCCTTTAAAAAAATGATTATTATAACATTACATAGTATAAACATTGAGAGAAAGGTATTAATGTGGATCGACAGACCTTAATAAATATAATCGCGACAGGTCTCTTAGGGGATAAGCAGGTACCAAGTTCATAAGGTGACGCGATTCTTCTGTTTATTTATATCTTAATACGTGAAGCGTCGATCTTTTGCTCCCTTTTTACGAACGGTGGGCCAACGATAGAGTATGAAAGTTGGCACTCTATAAAGTTCAGATGCGGGATCGTTGCAGAAAGACAGTATATTATGAAATTAAGCATTATAAATACTTTATTTCATCGAAAAACCATCTCACGCACACTGACTAAACACATGTTTACAAAACACTGTACGTTCACGTCAGTAGAGCTGTGATAATAATACGAGTATGTCGATATAATTATTTAGAAATATCGATATTTATTACTAATATTTATTGGGTGATATATTGATAGTTTGATATTGAAATGTAGATATCGAAGATTGTAATTTTTTTTAATTACTTTCATTCCTAATTTTTTATCTCTTCACTTCAAAAAGTACTCTTTTTATAGTCCTCATTTCTTGATTTTGTTGTATGTAGCTTAGTATTGTCTCTTACGATAAAATTAACATTCAAACTTGAAATTTATGTGAATTGTGGTCGAATTTCGACCAGTAAGCGGCCACTAGTTACTGTAAATACACACAGATCGGTTTCGAAAACCTCTGACTTCCTTTCCATAAAGTGTCTGATCTATTTGATCAAGCTATATATGAAGATAAGATATGGAATCTTGGACTTCCTCAACAGGCTATTATTATTATAACTGTGAGAGATTTTAAACAATTAACAAAATTTTAATGATTAAAGCGTCGAACGTAAATGAATATCGCTTAGACATACAAACCGTGTAGAAAAAATGAGCAACTTTGATATCTCTGTACGAACAAAACACGAACAATTTTTTGCTCTGTGAAATCAAATTACATAAGCTAATGTCACAGCATACCATATCTGGGTTAATCGAACAATGATAGCGAGCTAGGTGCAGTTAAAACCTAAGATGGTCCCCGCGAACCGCCGAGGGGAATACCGTGTTGCCCAACTGTTTCCTGGTAATACTCAGTAAACATGTCCAATATGCAACGAATGATTTACAGTTTGCGTCCAGAGTGCAAAGGTCTTGACAAGTGGTTGTCAAACGATTAGGAACAACTGTAAGTGTTGCAGCGGAAGGTCTATATTCGAATGCTCGTTTGCCACTGTTTGGACTGCGACGTTGACCAAGGTGGTGGGTTAATCGACGCTGATATAAAAGCACTGTCGCTTTCAGTGGCAGCTAGTTCTTTGGGACCTCTATAGAGAGTAAAAGGTGGGTGAATGAACCGCATTCGCGAACAGTGACAACATTTGTGATTTGTTTTACGTAACAGTGAACTCGACTAGATTCGATCCAAACCAGTGAAAAAGTCTCAAAGGAAATCAAACTAAAGACTTGTTTAATCTCATATTTACAATACCCTACAAATTGCAGGGGCTTCACCTCAATAATATATTGCTTCATTTCCTCTCTTTCATGTCCCTAAATTAAAATACGTATACATATATATTTTAATAATAAATTAGTTTAATGCATTATAGATGCAACTAACAAATTCACGCATCCATATTTATCGTCGCAAATGTTTCTTAACACTTTAAGCGTACCAAGTAAAGCGTACCAAGTCTCTACTTCTAAATATATATAACAATAAATTGATTCATAAATATAATCGTTTAGTACATACTTTCTTCCTTTCATTTATATTCTTAAAATAATTATGTATGTCCTTAATATACGTAAATATATCCATAAAAATATGATCGTTGAGAATTGCTGTTAAGATTTCATTGGTATCAAGTATTGATTGATTTATACTCCGTGCATTTAACAATAGATTGATTCATCTGAATTAATGTATGTAGGAGTAAGTTAATGTCAAGTCCTTTGGTTCGCAATCCAGTTCAATTTATATTCATAGCACGTCGCGTTCGTCCGTGGAAGTAGCATGCTGATTGTGATTTTATCGTTTGATATTCGGGACAAGGCATACCGCTTCGCTCTATTCACCTCTGGGCGTTCCCGACGTCAATATAGTCACCAAGTAACATAGATACCTTTGTGTTTTCCAGGGCCGACGAAATATATATACATAATGAAGACTTGTATAGTTCTCGCTTGCCTGGTCCTGGCGGTGTACGCCGCTGACAAGTACAATTCGAAGTATGACAACTTCGATGTGGAAACCCTGATCACCAATGAGAGGTTGCTGAAGTCCTACATCAACTGCTTCCTGGACAAAGGACGGTGCACCGCCGAAGGTTCTGATTTCAAGAGTGAGTAATTGCAAGTATAATAATTCGATTAAGATTGTCCTATCATGTTTTAAAAGTGACGTTTTAAAAGTTTCATGTTTTAAAAGTGAGGTTTTAAAAGTTTCATGTTTTAAAAGTGAGGTTTTAAAAGTTTCATGTTTTAAAAGTGAGGTTAAAACTTAA
>DWEJ01000038.1:0-24064 GCA_018245835.1 Mysoria sejanus stolli | reverse complement strand
GGTATTATCAAATTGATTATCATGAGAATATTTCAAGCAGTTGTCTGTTTAAATGTTAATTGTCCATTTGTCTCGCTGAAATTGTTCCAATACACTCTTAACCTACTTAACACGGCTCTTTATGAGGACAATAACATTCGGCAGTCCCACGCCGTTAATCAAAAGTAGAAATGATCATTTGGGGCGCAAACATTTTTAATAATTCGTTTTCAGGGATTTTCGACTGCATTCATTTTGATGGTCGTGCGCATTATATTTCATACGATTGTGACGCTAAGATTGTTTTAACCTATTGTTCGGACGCGATTCGTGCCGATTCTGCGAGACGCCGCAGCCGGTCAGGTAAGCGAAATGCAAGGCTTCTCGTCGGCGGTAAGAATACAATGGGTTATTAAGTGGTACGGCCGTCGGCGGGCACGCGACGTGACGCAGATCACTGAAAGCGAGCTCATTTAGGACATCATTTGTTTTGACGTTCCAGTGACTGCGAGGAAACGATAGGCGATGCTTCTGTTCAGCTAGCTCCACTTTTCAGGCTGTTTTTAGTATCAGCGATTCTGTTGCAGAGGGTTTCGTATTTACTCAAACGTAATAACATTGATGTAAATATTGATCTCGTTAATTAAGCTAGGCAATTACGAATAGCAACGTTTTCATATTAACATCTCATTTTTTGGACCGTTGACAATGGATTAATGTTTGATCATGTAGTACTAGTTACGTGTATGGAAGGTCTCAGTATTCTTCTTACATTAAATTCATTTTATAACAGGTCGAGTGGTCTAGCCTATATAGAAGCGAATAAGGTTGCGGTTAGAGGCATGCTTGGCTCGTCTTTGTGAAACCTTGGGATCTGGTATAATTTATTACTATAGAACTCAGTAATACAGCGGTAATAGCGTTGTGTTGTATCTTGTTATTCATTGAATGGTATGTTTGTCTCTTTAGGACTAAAAGATAATCAATGACACGATTATGACGTGTGTCTACGTCATCAGTGGTCATATGACATCGTCACTATCAACTTTTTATCGTTCAACCGTTAGACACGGATCTACTATAAAAATAAAAACGGTTAAGGCCGTCTGCCACGTTAGCCAAGTGCGTGTTTCCATACTACTCACGCCTTAAATACCATTATTGAGGTAACACTTAATCGCTTACTCGTCGACTGTGAAACAAGTGCTGCTTACTGGTAGATGTCGTGCGGCGAGAAGCGATCAGACTCTTCGAGATAAACTGAAGAATCACTCCGGTTTACATAATTTTCTTACTACTTGTTCGTTTCACAAATTGCCGTATCAATTACTCGCTCGAATTGTGTCATAATAAATTGTACCCACTTCGCGTTGAGTAAGAATCCATTGTATGTACTGTTTAGACGAAAGATTTAAATGAGGTTTTTAAATTTTTGGAACTTGGAGAATTACTGTAATAATATAAATAACAATATTTTAGTTACATATAACGAAATTCTTTCTCTTTTCTCATATTTCCTACTTCACCGTTAATACGATTAATTTTAAACTTTATGAAATATGCGCAAGAAATTTACCGCATAGTTGCTTCATTTCCTGGAATAAAGTATCAGTACGGCAAAATTGTTTATATCCACAACAATTTATGTACTTAATGAAGTGAACATTGAGTGAATATACGTCACTTTTGGTGAGTGAGTAAGACTAGTCATCAATTCGTGTTTAAACTGGGTCAATGGCAGTTTGGATATGGTACCAAAAAAAATTCGTTCTCGAAATAAATCCCTAGTGATTCATCTTTTCTTTGTTTTTTTTATGCGTACAAAGGAAACGTCCACGTATGCAATAGTCGAGTGTCATGTTACCACCGGAATGTCCTCAATGTAGAGCAGAACCTTGCTCTTGAAAACTGCAGGCGTAGCGACTGGTATCACTGTCAATGCAAAAGTCGCTAATTTTATACGTTGCCGGAGGTTACGGCATACTTTATACTGACCTATCCCAAGTTAGTCCACCGCCAATTGTGTTTAGTCTACTACTACTATTTTCATTATACCACGCCAGTCACCTTACGGGGTTAGGCAGAGAACACGAAGCGCCAATTGTCTTTTATCTTAACAGATGTTAGTTTATTTCACATTTATCACTCGATTGCGGTGCCTTCTGAGTCCCCCATCAACTTTATTGGTCCTATTTTCTGAAATCATGATTTGGTCTCTATTAACACGCGCGTCTATTACAGACAATATTTATTTCTTTATTTTCAGTTATTCAACCAGATTATAGTAACGGTAGTTTTGTCTGAGATGTGCAAGTTCCGTCGGCGTTCAGTAACGTATTTGTCCGACCCGCGTGTATGTATTTTTTATAATATCCCATCACCGTTAGTCCGTTACTCATGTCGGCTATCTCGGATGTTAATGTTCCATTTGTGGCGCGATGATTCAGCGGGTACGTGACGCGATCGGTCGCGCCACATCACTTGGACTGGCTCCAAAGGCTTTGGTACCGCGCGGTTACGGTGAAAGTGGGGATCAGACACGAGCCAAATAGCATCATACCCCAATACTGATAGACATGAACAGACATTCTCATGTATTTGGGTGTGTTTGTATTTTTTCTGTGTTATATACGGGGATTATAGAAATTCGTATGTATGTAGTATTGGTTGCTAATGCGATTGTTGATCGAGAGGTCCCGGATTCAATTCCCGGGTTGGGTACTACTAAATTTTGTTAATTTAGATTTACTAGTAGTGGTTCGGAGTCTGGATATATGGTCGGTGTACGGCGATAGGCTCACAACCTATTCCATAGTGGGACGTAACACTTAACTGGTCAAACGTAGGAGTGTTCTGCATTCCTCTGCCTACCTTTTGGGGTTTACAGGCATGAAGATAATTGTTTTTTCGTATGTATTGATCGTTGAATACTGAAAGCCTCTTCAGCTTGTTTATCAATACATGCAAATTAGATATTTAGATGACACACAAAGACACGCAAATTTGTCATTTGCCATGCCATATTGATGCACTAATCGCTCGATTAGTTGACTTGTTAGTGTGAAGGCGAGTCCAAGTTTCCAGTAAGATCGCTCCACGCATTAGTTTCGTTCACACATTGAAAAACGAAATTGTGGATGGGCGTTTATTTTTAAATTGTAAAATATCTATATATTATGTACTATTAATAGACAAGAGTCGTTGCGGTTGCGTACATATTTAGGTATTTTTATTGTTATGTATTGGCATCGGCGTATTGTTGTTCTATTATATTTATAATCAGATTTCTGATTATTTTTAGGTCAGTATTGTATTATATTTGTACGCTTATCGATCGTCAGGAGGAAATCGATGGTTACGATATAATAATGTACATTTGTATGAGTTGCTGGCCGGACTGTGACCTTCCATTGTTTCTGTAAATAGCCGGTGCTAACACATGGGTACGCTAATTTTGTATACACGTTTACAATTTCCGTAAGTTTTGTGCCAGTCGTAAGGTACCTTGTACAGTACGGCGTGCCCATCGATCTGTGCACGATGTATAAGTTAATATGCATGTTAATCTCAAGACGCTACGTACTTGCATGTCGATGGGTACAGGTGCTGAAGAAATATTTGTTAAGATTGTTCGTTCTATCTTGACGAAATGGGTTAGGGACAGGCCAACGGGAGAGTCATAAATTTCCAGGAACTGGCGGTCGTGTTTGATGAGTTCGACGGATGTAAACGTAACACGTCAGTGCTGTAAGCGTACAGTTGCTTTAGTAGCGTACAATTATTTACTCGGCGTAATGATCCAACGATAATAATATAAAAGTTTTTTGTATATCACACATACTTCCGTCCATATCACACATGTGTACTTCCTAAACTAGGTATATAGTACTAAAACCGAAAGATATGAGAGTAATGTTCGCGGAAGACCGGACGGATTGCGCATCGTTCAATTGATAATGCCTATTAAATTCGATAAAATATTATCGTATATACAAATACGAGTTGTATTTAAATCGTTATATATGTTATAACACTCGCTTATATCCATATATCAAGTATCGATGTCATGTAGAGACTGGATATTAGTACGTAATTTCGAGTGCTATCTTTGTTACATGAGTTAATGATAATTAAATTTATTAATTTATTTTTATGCTTTATGTTCCTCGAGATGCCACACCTACACAAATTGTTAGGAAATTTATCAAAATTATCGCTATCGATAAAATATCTATTTATTATTTAAAATATATTGCGAATCTCCGCTGTAAGTCAAGAGATAAAAACTATAATATTCTATGGCTGGTAGCGAGAGTAAGGAAATTAGAATAACGAGTGCATTGGAAGGGAAGTCGATCTGAAGCACTGGTCGTTATTGGTAATATGTTTAAATGTTGTTTATGTTGTGCGGTGATATAATCCAAAAGTGGTCGGATAAAATGATATAATGTATGCGCGCGGCGCCCCGGACTACTTTCTCTCGAATTCGGTCGCGAAAGTTGTCTCGCTGCAAACTTTCTATAGTTCAGTGCATTCGCGGCGCCTTCGTTGGGCTGCGGATATTATACTTATTAGTTTCTAAACAGATAATCTCGTGAAAGGTATCCATTCAACGTCGTTGCGACTTTACATAGCGCTGTGTAGCTACGAAGTTGACGCGTGGTATTGTTAGCGTTAATATCATTTACCTAGAATCTTTCTTCATCATCATCATCAATACTTTTATTTGATCACCGTTGGGCAAGGGTCGCCTCTCACGCTGAGTCAAGACGTTTGCCATGCTAGAGTACTGGATGGTAGTCGTCTAGTCGGTGATATTGTTATTTTTTGACTATTTGCAAAAAGAATAGAATCGAACTAGTCGTTGCGGGTACTTAAATTTTTGAGATTTCCGTTTTTTGGAAAGCGCTTCCAGCTCTGTCGCTGTTGTACTGTCGACGTTGTACCGTCAGTACACTATATCTTACAGTATGCACGTCATCGTCTAGTCTTGGATCTATTCATTCAGTACGTGGACACTTGAATGCTATTCTTAGTTTTCATTAACGTGTTCAAGCCCAGAAGATACGAGTTTCTATTTATTAAACATTTTCAATTTTCTGTGGCAGCTAACGAAGTAGGTGTGTTTTGAGTGTATTAATGAGTTTCCTGACTTCCTCAGTTAAATCCGAGCGGAATCATTGTGTAACGATTATTTTTCATCTTGACTTGTGGGTTAATCAATTTGCATATTTAATGTATTCCTTCAGTGGTATTGTGGTTATTTTGTAAAATATTTAGAATGATGCATTTTTACCAACAAGATTAAATAAATGCCACTAAGTTACTAAGACGTGTAAAGTCTGCCGAATTGCACTTGGCCATACTTTGGTCACTTAGATCTTGCTTGTGTCTGTATGAGACGGCGACCATTATACCGCAGAATCAAGCAAGTATCGTCTATTTAATGACCATACATTCATAAAAATACATAAAGTTGTAACATAATACGAAATAAGCATGAAATAAAAGTTACGCCATATCGTAACCGTGTTTAAAGTTCACATTTATGTATATAGCATTGGAAAGCTTCGGCGCCGCGCTGTCCGAGAGAAGCTTAACACGTCCAGCCACTTTCGCCCTCGCGTTCTTAAGCTTCACTATTTCATTTAGCAACGAGCGGATCTAGGCGTTTTGTTTCTGCCAACTTATCTCTTCTATAAATACGTCAGAGTACTGTAACCTGAAAATGTCATTGCGCAAGCTGTTCTTTCATTTTAGTTCTTTTGTTATTATATAGTTTCTTTTATCAATAAAATCGAAAGTCGTTTTCTCTAGATGTGTGTGTGATATTTGTTGTTAAAGCTGTCTATAAATAATCATAATTAGATATCCAATATTATTACAAATGTTCTTATTAACATAAATATACTTATACATTAAAAGCTACATAATAATAGTTATCATGTCCAATTTAGTTACTAGTGTGTTCGTTTAGAAAATTGACAGGTGACAGAAATACTGCGTGATAACTAATTTAACACCGCTGGTATTCTCTGTTGTTAATTATCAGGCCAGGTCTCTTACTGTTATATTATTAATAATACCTACAGGAGAAAAGTTCTGGCTAATGGATGGTATAAAAATGATAAAATTTACCCAACTAATAGGATCATTGAGTTCTGAACTAACATATACATATGTCGCCGCATATTATACTGAGCATACGGTTAATTTGAATTGAATGTCATGTTTATAAGGACATTTCAATATGGTGAGCAGACTAATTACTTGTAAAAACGCGTGAAAGATAATGTTCATCCTTGTAATTAATTATATTTGCTAATATAACATATCGTGCTAATTCATACACCACATGATACAGTTAGTGCTGTATTTTTTACAATGTTGCCACCATCTTGATTCAAAGTGATATTTGTCACTTCCTTATATAACACATTGCTAATGTACTTTTTTAACTAACGCGTGTGAATGTAGTAGTACGGCGGGTTTGGAAGGATATTGTTATATATTAGTGTCTCGGTGTTCTTTGCCCATATAGTGTTTTTTTATGTCAAGAAAGACAGCGGGTACATGTGGCGTTACCGTCCAAAATGTCTATGGTCAGCCACGAATAGAAATGCATGAATAAAACAATATATAAATAATTGTCAGTTTCTTTCGTTAGTATTAATTTTCAATAAGACAAGTTATTTGATATTCATTCATTGAATTAGCCCGTGTGGGGGTCAGGCTATCGGTATTCATTTGTATTCTCAGTATCATTAAGCACTAATGGCCATATTATACATTGATATCGAAACATTGAATTTCATAACAAAAGCCTGGCGACAGTTAACAGTAACACTCTTTATCATTATCATGATAACGATTATCTTTCTGTATTGAAATGTTGTAATTATTACACAACTAATTGTAGCAATACGTGTAAGATTATTCAGCATTATCGATGTTTAGCAATCTTACCTTCAACTTAGACAGTACTCGAAACTTGGCTATTCGCATGTATGGTGATGTCTGTACAACTTAGAGGACTCATTCAGCAAATTTCTGCTTTCTGCTTTTGATTCAACGAAGGGAGTCGTCTGATAGCTCTTATTTGACTGTAACTGAGCTTTTTAATTTAAGGCTTAAAAATTTACGCAGTGTAACTTGCATACAAGTAGAGGGGGGGGGCATTTCTAATTATATTCGGAGACTGTTTTAATGGACTTTGTTTTTTATATATGAAAGAATATAATGTCGTCATGTTATACTTTACTTAAATTTAAATATTTCTAGTTTACTTTTATACTTGAGGAGGCTTATTATAGGCCACAAGCCGGTAATAATAAGCACTAGGCAGTAACGCAACACGGGCGAAGACGATGTGTCGGTACTAGAGATAGTGATAAAGCGGTGTCCGTTACCAAGGGCATAATATGAATGAAAAATAAACTAGCTCAGATTGCTCTGTATGCGACATCATCACGCCAGTAATCGTCACGAAAGAAATAGACAAATGAGTGCAGTACACTCTTATATTTCACCAGTCATGTTTACATCCCATCATGGTATAGTCAGTGAGCCCATTGCTGTGTGTGTGATTAACATTGCGATAAATTGGTACATGTATGTATGAGTCGCAGAACGATGGACCAGCGACATTCCGGGATGATCTAATGCGGTGGATGACTGAGATAATGTCGTCGTAATTATCCCATATACAAAAAGTATATACCAATCGTGATTTATGACGACGTTTATGATCTTATGATTTTCATTATCAACCCTGTTAGCGTGTCACTGTTGGACACCAGTGTTCTGTCAGAAATAGCTGGCTCGAGGCCATACACCTCCACACTGCTCAAGAGCAAGTAGCCAGATACTGTTACGTATGTGTTTACAATATCACACCGTTTGTATGGAGAAATATCATCATTATTTGTTTATCTAATAGTTGTATTGTTCTACGTGTGAAATCTTATGATAATCGAAATGCCTATCATAGGTCATAACTTTTTTAAAAGTTGTGTAGATATTGTCGTAAATTTTGATACTATAATTAAGGTCAGAAATTGAGGAACCAAAATAAGACGTTTCGAGGAAAAAGATCATGTCTATAATTACCATGCGTATGTATCAATTCATTAAGAGTGCATAGCGTAACCGTGTGGCGCCTACTAGTTACAGTTTCCTTAAAGTAAAGGGAATTACATCATACAGATGTTCTGCTTGACTAATGTAACGTTAGTCACAAGCGCGCGCCGGGTCCGGCCACGTGGCGCGTAGTAATTACACCACGAACGATTTGTTTGTACCGCAAACTACGATATGTGCTCAATGAACCAACTTATCTTGCGTAGTATTATCGCACTTACACAGGGAAACGATATTTTGTTTGTGTACCTAGAATTAAAACATGTCTTTGTCTAAATCCAATAAGTTGAACTATATCTGTGCATATAAATGATTTATTTGTATAAAAATAAACTGACAAGGAAATAAACCGATTTTAAAGTGACGTATTATTTTGAACGTAACACGTAACATCACATCTGTAATCCCCGAAGAGGTAGGCTGCGGGAGTGCAGTACACCCACACGTTTCACTACTTACGTTTACGTCTCACTATGGAATAGGCATAGGGAATTAGCTTATTACCATATACCGAAGTCTGCACCACCTCTTGAAATTTTAGCGTAAATTTTTTATTAGATAAATCTAATTGTACTTCAGTCGGGATTTGAATCCAGGATCTCTCGACCGACACTCGCACTAGCAATCATTGGATTACCGAGGCAGTCCATTATTTATACGTTGACGAGTTATCGTAAACATTGTTAATTTGTAACTACGTAATATTTTCAGTGTAGGTATCTTAATATTATGACTAAGTTGAGATATAAATATGAACAATAAAAGTTATTGTTAACGCCAACTACGTATTTACACAACTTAGTCATATATAAAAGCAATCGTAGCACGAAATAATAGATACGTTAAGTGAATTGCGTCAAACTGTTATCGGGAAAACTATTTTAATAGCGGCTTCCTTTGCATTCATTATGTATGGCGACTTCTCCGCGGGATTTAATAAATACAGGATAATCTATTATTAAAAACTCGAGCTGTCATGCCATCTAGTTACAATCAGTGGAACGAATTTGTGAATGTTTCCGCTCGTAGCCGTAAGATGGCGCTGTCGTATACGCGCTCCGGTCATAGACTCCTACAGTCGTCACGTTATTAAGATGTTTATTTTGGTATTCTTTTTAGATAAGAAGGTCGTAAATTCATGAAAATGTTGACAAAAAAAGTATTAATTCCGGTCGTAACAATAATCTTAGATTTTCGACCCGAGTGTGAGTGACCGGACGAATTTATACATATCCATTAAATTTACATATCAAATGAGACGATTTGATGTTTGTCTAATGTTTTTCATACGAATTGCCGAACTTACAATTAATTCAATTTTTACTTAGTTTAACTATGACCGTAAAAACTGGGTAGTTATGTTCAAGGCTGTTGAATTGACGTGAATCAGGAAAAGAATCAGACAAACCTTCGAGGTCTTTTCTGTTCAAACAGCGGTGTCAACCCGAGCGCGGAAGACCAGCGCTTTGTGCAACCTCGACACTAATCTAGAATATTCCATCGTGAAAAATATAGAATTGAGAAATTAAAAATTTTTCGAAAATATACTTCTGCTTTAGCTTTCAAAAGTTTGTCTTTCCTACAAAAATGCAAGCAGATTAACAAATTAATTTTTTTTAACATATTTATTCTTCTATTATTAGATACATTAAAACCACAGATAATTCTTTACCGTTACTTGTATTTGTTTAATTGTATATGTTTTATTTATATACATTTATAAGATTCGTTATATTTCCATCTTCATAACTTAAGATTTAATTTGTGTATTATAACATAGTTCCTTCATTTATTTTGCTACTTTTTTTATCGACGACCGTTTGGACCAACTAAAGTGCACAATGCTTTATGCAATTTAATATGATATTAATATAGCCTAGTTATATGTCGTGTGTAACAAGACGCTTTATTAACCTCTGCGGTGGCGGTATATTGTTATTTTGGTTTATTTTTCTTTAATTTATTGTTTATATTTACTCTTGTTTTGAGTTTGTGTATACATCGAGACGAGTGTGTATGTTTTGCAGTTGTTTTTTTTGTCAAAATATTTTTATTCGAATCAAAACGTGCTGGATTGGCGTGCGCGCGCTGTACTCTAGGTGTCAGTGTTTTTAAAATAGGCCTTCGGCGAACAATGTATTTAGTCGACCCTTCACAAAATCTCGTTTACAAAACGATCTTTAAATCTATTTAGTATTCAATGTCATCGAAATGTGCCGAAAAAGTATAGGGTTTTTGCACTGTCCCGCGTCCGACCTTCGCTCCATAGGTACGTTCACTGCTCTACGCTGCGTAAAAGAATCACTTGTAATAGCGGTAACAATTATCTTTATGTATAGGGGATATAGTGTATCATTTAATAATGTGACGAATTCAAGAACATAGTTATCATAGCTCGGTTTTCCGTCATTGGGCAACGCTACGTCACGTAATGCTGTAATGTAATAAATACAATTAATAGAATGTACGATGTGCGATGACGACCATTTTATAGATATTAAAATTAATCATCTATAAATGTCTGTTGTTTCATCGAATTTACGTATAGTTATTGTAATGTTGTAATTGATTGCGATATTTGATACTGTTGTTTTTGTCATCTTTATGTTATGTTTGTTAGTTTATTTGTCATTGTTGTTAGTTTCGTCTACGGTTTCCCACCTGGTTGTGAATAACAAACAAAGTAAAAAAAAATAACGCTAGAATCTATATTTACAAGAAGTTTACGTTGAAAGTTTTATTTCGTATAGAAGTTGCGTTATCGTAACGAAGTTCATACTGTCATAAGATTTTTTTTCAATTTTGTTTTTCAATTGCAAATTAATCGCATGTTTTATTATTGTTTTAGTTACCAGTAATCGATTATCTATAATAATAAAAATTATTTTATTATTATTATACGGTCTTATCAGGTTCCTTACACCGTGTGCATAGATAGACCAAGTCACATTTCTCTATCCTCACAGATTTCCCGCGCTTTTTGTACATTCATCAGTCCAGTTATACTCGCGCTAAGGTTTCCGAGAATTATCAGGGAATTATTATTGAGAATAATTATAATTAAATCTCGTAATTAAAATATAATTTACATTATTGTATTAAGGACTCATAGAAATCCCATCATGTTTTTTACACATTCTATATACTATGAAATTCCCAATTCGAAAGTAAAAAGATGAAAAATAAAGCGAATCGTAACGAATACAGTAAGGTGATTAATTCATACAATCGTCGAAGTCACATCGACATTTAACGAATGAATGTAAAAGTGTAATGAGGTCAACGGAACATGTTCACTATTCGTTCTAATACAACACAATAGGTACATTTGATTTGAATGAATACATGTATGTAGGTGTTAATATGGTGTTCACACGTGTTGTGTCGCGTTAATTTAATTACAGTATATGAACAAAAGATTGACCCCGCGCACCGTTATGTGCTTTTCAAGTGCGGCGCCGATGCGCACCGGATGCTGAATAAACAGTGAAATTCATAGCTTCCGACCTTCTGGCCTCGTTTGTGATACACTATTATATATTTGGTGTGGAAAGGGATCTGGTTTACTAAACTTTGCTGTATAATAATAATAATATTAATAATTTTCGATGATAGCTATTCGGTAAATAGCGAAGATCGTTGTGTTAAGGTAATTCTAGTCATGTTCAGTAAAGTAAAGTCGTTTACGTCTTACTATGGACTAAGGGGTGACAATTGATCAATTTTGAAAAGACATTCATTTCTTGTTTATAAGGTACATTATGGGTGTTTCAGAATATGTACATTTAAAATATAACATCCACATTAAGAACAGTTGGTTCTACTGTTGGAACATGGGTCTCTTCTCAGAATGAGAGGGTTAAGGCCAATGATTCTAAGTTCCCTCAGTATTTTAGTTATTACATTCAGTTACATCTGACGGTTACCTATAAAATGAGAACGATTATGTGCCGTTAAAATTGCCTTCCTCCTGAGAGACAGCGTGACCGTATAATAACAATAATAAAAATAAATTGAATAATAAAGAAGAAGAATAATAATGAAAATAAATTGGTTTTCGAAATATTGCTTATTTTGCAGAAATCAAAGTAATAATCGGGCTAAACTCAATCTGCCCTAATATATTCACTGCACCTCAAATATATTTATACCAAAAATTGAGCAGGACTTACAGTTTGGGAGTATAGTTCATTAGAAATGAGTTAACAATATAGTCAAGTGAAGTTCCGTAGAACAACTCTTTACTCTGCGTACGTGAACATATGGCACACTCTTTTCACATCTAATATAACAATACATATCTCGCAACAATCTCCAAGTTCAGAAAACTCTACCAAACACTATGTTACCAGCAGTGATCAATGTAAATATCAGAAAAGTACATACATACATATCTTCACGCCGGGTCTCCCTCACGGGGTAGACAGAGAGACCTGCCGCGCCTCCTCCACATTCATAACTCTTTTCATACATGCACGCCGGTTTCGGAGAATGATCAGAAAAGTGTCACACTGATTCCCCATAGCTGACGTTTACATGTTAGACCTTCGGTATTACACGAGCCAGCGATTGGCCAACGTTCGCATTCGTACAAATCCAACGCAAGCAACAGTTTCCGTTTAGAAACCAACCGTTTAACTCGTTGAGCAACAATGACTTGACGTTGCCCGCCGTCTATTCATATGCTACTTATTCTCATGAAAATAAGCGCAATGCCACCGATGTCGTTATGGGAACGTCGAAAACGTAACATCAAAGCGCTGAAACGTACATTACGTGCTGTTGTCTGCTAGCTAGTTGAATGCGTAATAGATAAAAGAAGTTAGTCATCTTTTGCGTTTCTTTTTTTATATTATTATTGAGAGTATATATGTTGATATAACTCTACGCTCGTGACGTAATTCGTTATCTTTTTGAAGCTGTAATACAATATAAGAATAGGCGTGTTACTTCACAACCACTCATTAAAAGTTTAACTCTAGAAGTAGACTCTAATGATTTGACTCCACGTCTACCGTCGTGCAAGTTGATTAGTGTTATTTAGAAATAATATTGTTTTATAAGAATCGGTAAGTTTTCTGTAAATAGTATCTTATTAAAACGTTTGCATTATTCGTTTTAATTCGCGTCGATGTCCTATAACAGCTGTCCGAGCGACGACATTGTACTTTTCCGTGAATTAGTGTGGGTTAATTTACATAGAGATAGACCACAGCGTCAGTCATTAACTAGGAAGGCCGTTGACCGTCGTCCTCCGCGCCTCCTTCATATCGAGCGAGTCTGATACAGTATCACTGACCGCGGGAGCACACACCCGGGGTACCGTCATTTTGACAATAAATAAATAATACGAACGCTTCGACCGGTCCGTGGAAAAATCGGTTCATGATTCTAGTTTTATAAATAACAATTCGTAACGTCTCGGTCTTTTTGCGTGCCGTTCTGAGTTAAGATTTTCGATCAGATATCTCCATGACAGTTTTTGGCAGATACGTTGATTTTCTCAGACGTTCCCTTTCTTAGAATTCGTAAGTGTTGTAGCGTCGGTAACATTATTGGAACTGTGTTGGTCTCTGAAAAGTATTCTCTGTAGTTTACATACATGTGCAATTGACGTAAGCTTAATGACTATGCAGATTGGCGCTCTGCCGGCTCGAATGGACTTACATACATAGTATACCATCATAGCGTCGATTGTCGGCCTCACTTCACCTCAAAGTGCAGATCATTACTAAAAATATCGCTTCTGTAACGCAGAATTCATAAGTTATCAACACATCGGTATCATTTCAGTTCTATAAATTGATCTGATAATATAAAAATAACTATGATTATTATTGGTCATTGCACCAGGTCTATAACGAGAACGAAGTGCGAAATATCTCTTCCTTACGGTTCTGATTCGTTCATTCTTCTTCATTCATTACTCTCTGCATAAAAGCAAGTTGATTTCAAAGACTGCTGATTCCCCATCAGCCACTATTTGACCTATTTATTTGGTCGAGATGGGGGAAATTTGTTCCACGTCAGTATCTGCATACATCAACGTTCTCACAATATTCATATCAAAATAATGAAATTGCCAGATGCGATCGCATCGCATGATATTTTTATTGCGTTTCCGTGCAAATGTTTGTTCCGTAGCGTATCGTTGGACGTAGGTGTTGTTTTTGTTTATGTTGCTCGGTAAATAGAGATGTTCGCGGCGTGGTCGTTTACGCCATTGGAACTACTTACTGCGCACTAGAGTGTTGATAAGCGGTCAACATTCGGTATGACGTCGTCACGAGCAATGGCACCGCTCGCGCTGGATGTAGGGCGCAGTCGTCTGGACTGACTGGTAGGTAATTAAAATTAATAATCGTTACTTACGTTCTTGTTTGCTTTACTATTAATATTGTTATTATAATCACTTATTGCGTAATATATTCATCTTTGGACCGTTGCTGAAGTGTAGATGTATATGTATGTCTATTGTGTTGTTTTTTAATAATGCTGATTAAAAATTGTTTTGGCGTTATACAATGAATGATTTTTTATTTTGTTATTCGTAAACATGCAGGTTTGGTCTTAACCTAGTCTCGTCTGCCTTGTTGGTCGTGTTGGTTGCAAGCGTGACTACTTCCCCATGGGCACTCACGATTGCAACCAGAAGTCCTGGGTTCAGATCCCGGGCAAAAACAGGGCAAAAGGTTCACCACTAATTTCGTAGTGGGACTTAAACGTAACTGGTGAAACGTGGGAGTGTAGGTACTACTTTTCTCTGTCTAGCTCTTCGGAAATTACAGTCGTGATGTTAAATGTTAAGTTTTGTGGTGACGTTGCTCTTAATCCAGGTTTCCGCGAATGAAAACAATTAGTCAAAAAAACTGCGTGTAAGGCATTCAGTCACGGCAGTTACTTTGTAGGCAGGCGCGTTACATAAACTTACAAAACGCAAAGTTTCAACTACGCTTTGTGCGCGGTTGACAAAGATCGTACAGCACCGTGTAATGTATTCGCGTCGCGTATGAGGCAACGCTCGTGCGTGTGGACTGCCGGGGCGGCGTGAACGTGCCCCGAAAACTGTATTTTTCCGGTTTGTTACGAACTCCTTTCGAGCCTGATAGGACGCTACTAAAGACCACCAATGTTTGATGATATTTAGGAAACGGCAGCGCGGAGCGTCGACGCTGCCGTCGTAAATATTTTAGCGACCGGTTCGCCGCTAGCGCTATTTCAAGTATCCGGCATTTTAGTTTGCGCTTCTATCTGTATACATATCGATGTTCTATGTGTACCTACCTGGTAATCAAACTCACGACCACTCGGTCACCAGTCACGCCTGCAGCCACTTGACCAACAAGGCAGTAGTACTGATATAAATAATCTTATCGAATATGAAATTTCAAAAGAATTTATTCCTGTATAGTATTCGTAGGAAATATCATTAAAATTTATCATTTGAACGTCAATATCAATGTACAATAATTCAATTGTAATAAATATCGTATTTGCAGTTAATAATCTTATCTCATTTTTGACAACGTTATATTTTTACACTATTACATTTCAAATGAATCTCGATTCACCTTATGAATGAAAATTTCTAATGAATTTATATTCATGTTTTCGCATGAAATATTAAGATTTTCTATGCGGATATCAATATATTTGGAAATCACTGAAGATAATACATGTACAGCCAGTGTATGTGGCTTCCAGCGACGGAATTAATCGCGAGTCGCCGCGCTCTGTTCTTTGACACACAAAAGCCGCGAGTCGCGATGGTGGCCGCCGCCGCCCCGGTTGTCGATGTTCAACTTTCACCGAAACAGAACGTCATGTTTGTTATGAATGGTACCGAGTTTCCCTTTTGTTGCGCCTCCTACACTTAGGCACGGTTAGATAGATTCCGAGACATTGTTTTGTCCTATTGGGAGTTTCTTTTTTTTAAGTCCGTGCGCAATAGCAGAAGCAGGTACTCGTATGTGCGCCTCTCGATGTTTAGATTGGACACAAAAATGTGTGAACTGCCGTAATGCAGTTCATACATTCTTGTACTGTAACTGCATTAGGACATTTTATATATTTTTGTGTTCAAACTATAAATGCTACTACCTAAGATCTATTAAAATGCCTGTAAGGACCTATTATGTATTATTAGATTAATTAGGTCAGAACATTTCATATTTTAGAATACTTAACAGCAAATTAGAACATTATGAAATACTGCTGCTTTGCGGCATGAGTACGCGCAGCAAAGGTCTTAATATTCGCAAATATTTATTAATATGTTTTAATTTTTCAATGACAACGATCAAGTATATAAAATACAATTCTAATTTCATGGTTTCCACGAAGTGCTGTCTTAAACAAAAATATCAAAAAATACCTTTAGTTTATTTAGTATTCGGTTCTCGTATTCATTCAGTTAATGTTACTAAAGAAGAAAATTGAAGAAATAATTTTAGCGTATTCTAAACTAACGCCGAACAAAGTTCCGGTAATGTCAGCCATGGCCCACTGACCGCGATCGAGTGTACAACATAAAAAGTGGGCGTTTTATTTTATTCCATACAGAGTGAGAGAGAAGTAAACAAACGTTTGGTGCTTGTTCGGTAACAAAGAACTGATTCATTATTCACAGTGCGCGTTACACATGAATCACATATGCAAGGAAATCGCCTGATCTATTTTACAGTAAGCATTAAATTATGACTCCTCTGCTCATATTACATGCAGCAATAACAATTACTCATACGTACGTACACTTCGTACTTCATTGATTAACAAAAAGTTTCGGGTCAAGGTGCCACTTAATATTGCATGCCAATTAGCTTGTCATATTTCGAATTTATTTTCCGCATCTTGCACGTTCTTATACATAACTATATATTGGTAAAAATGACTATTGATTAAATCTGCATACAGAGATTATCGTTTAATAAAATACATCATAAGTACCTACTCGTATCATCAACTTTTGATAGCTCAACATTACACTGTGATTTTAACTCTTATATATTATAATAAATGCAGATTAATAGGAGAATAGGTAAAGGTAAATAGAAAAATGATTAAAACCGACCTAATTCTTGAACGAACAGCAACGAAAGCGGTTTACGTTTTCTTTCGCATCTGAATCGTTTCGCAACGTTCATAAACATCAGGACGTGTTACGTCACCGTGCCAAGTGAAAGCGGACTCTTTAATTTTTATATACATATTTTGAAATCCGCGTATATTTAATGCGTATA
Organism: Mysoria sejanus stolli; assembly: GCA_018245835.1. Lineage (NCBI taxonomy): Eukaryota > Metazoa > Arthropoda > Insecta > Lepidoptera > Hesperiidae > Mysarbia > Mysarbia sejanus. Next base: position 6,707 of record DWEJ01000038.1, on the reverse strand, counting down.
AAACAATAAACGGCGGTTTTTTTTATTCTCTTTTAACAATAAGCTTTTAAATACGTATGTTGTAAGTTTCATAAATGAATAAAAACACGCTGTTAAACTTGCGCATGGCCAGATATCGTAAAAAAATGGATGTCGCTGAGCTCGCCCGTCGCACTTGGCAAGATGCGTCGGCTTCCCATTCGAACCGGTAGGGTACCGTTCGCTCTGACATCGATTTGAAGGTTATCACAGCGGTGTCAGCGACCAGCCGCCTCGCCCACACGCGCTTCTGTATACAAACAAAGCACACACGCTCGCTTCACACTGACCACTTGAGTCACACACTCTCGCCCACTGCTCTCACACGGGCCCGTTCTTGTATATCTACGGTCTACGATATCTTCGGACGGACGCACTCCTGATAGCCTATGTTTGTTCCTGATTATTGATGTTATGCTGTTGTACGATTCGCCTATTTCCTTGCGGTTATCGACGTACTTGTTTTTTTTGGCTATATGTACATATGAATCCTTGAATTAATCAAAAGTAATTTAATTCATATTATTTTCGTGCAGTACAATTATTATTTATATATCATATTTATGAATTTGAAGCTCTGAAACACATGAGTATTTAGAAGGGAGTAGTTTTTCCGGGTTCATTTTAGTTCTTTTATGTTCTTCCAAAGTGTGTTGAAAACATTTCTTTTCTTTTTCGAATTTTAGTTGGTATTTGTATAAATTAGTACGTGGTCGAAAAAATAATATTGTTTGTAACAATGGAATCATATTGTCTCTGTTTATTAAATTTGTATTACTCATTGGAGGCTATTGCGAGCCGAGAATCATATTCGCGAAGGTGTCACAATATTAGCAAGAAACTGGTCCCCTTACTGCTCACGGTACATCTCATGTACGTGTTCGGAGTCTCGTTCCGTAATCCGATAGAATGCTTCACTTATGGAAGGTTCAACGTGCAGTTGGTCATTAATACCATCGAAAATTGTGTACTCTTCTGCCAGCTGGCGGCGAATAACACACAATCGTTGGGCCTGCATGAGTCTGTGCCTCAAATAGCTCAGGGCTACGGTCGTCCTTTGACCTCTCTCAGTTTTCCACCAATCGGCGTAATGCGAATTCGAAAATCCTTCGCGAACTGTAGTACAGTGTTCGATTGGATTAATGATTTGTTAAAAAATTACAATTTGAAGTTCTAAGTGTTATTTGCAGTAACTCGTAATAGTCGCCATTTATTAGAAACCACTTATTAGTTAATCGTGTTTAATGCCCCATTTACAGCTATTGAGTACTTAAGAATTTACGCGATAACATTATTTTCATAAGCTACGATGACCTACATTTATATTATTATACTATCTATTACTATAATGCGTTATCTATGCACTATTAAATTTAATATTGATCCAGATCGTTATATCTATAATGAATAAATCAATAAAGTGACGATTAGGTTTTTTTTATATATTACAAAGTTTTCATATCATAGTGTCTATATTATATATTACAAAGTTTTCATATCATAATATCCAAAATAAGTGTGTAAAAGAAACCACAGTAAAATATGTAGAAAGAATGTCAGTAGTAAACAGCATATCGTCAGATATTGAACTAGGTACGTAACATACAAACAAATCAGCTGTTTCGTGTAAACAAAGCAAGTCGCCAATGTTTCTATAGGAAGTGTATTCATTGTCCTAGAAAGGCAGCATTAGGGCCATATTCGTTAGTAAATTGTACACATTTCGCTTAAAAAGACGTTATATTATTATTTATTTTACGAAAATGAGAATAGGCCGGTCGATTGTAATGTCCCGTTAACGAGCCGGCGCTACCTACGTGACGTATAAAGCGTGGGCCGCCCCGCCAGCGCGCCATTAGTACAGCGCCCGCGCGCGCGATTGCACGTATTTGCCGATTCCAGCTCCGCTCTCGCTCTCTCGACTCTATGTGTATACAAGCTGATCAAGAAACATGCATTTTTGTACTCATTGGCACGATTGGTTTTACAAAGAGACCCTCGCGACGGTGGACACTGCCAGCCCAGCAGCACGTCGGCGCCGGCCGCGCGATCGACGCCGCCCCCCGTCCGCGCCGCCGACGCCGTCGGCGCCGCAGAGAATCTCAACCGAAGAACTAGTGGAAGCACTGCGCCCTCATCTCCTGTCTCCGAAGCGTATGTGGGCACTGGGCTACCCGCTCGAAATAAAACCCAACTCGAGTAAGGCGGTCGTCTACATAAATCCTCCGCCTCGACCAAGACCCTCGCAGTTTACCTCGTTCGACGTGAACGCGCCAGAGTTCGTGCCCGGCTTATCTCAAAGTGACAGCGGGCGAGGCTCGTGGGGCTCCACTCCTCGCTCCGACAGTGACGAAGAAGCGGATGCAGTGGAACATTTGTGCGTACGGTGTGATAAAATGTTTAGAATGACTCGCGAAGGCGAATATGTGGTTGAAGAAAGTTGTGTGTATCATTGGGGTCGGATAAGTGGAGATTCGCGGCATACCTGTTGCAGCGCGCCGCTCGGCTCTAAAGGTTGCAGCACGGCGCGCTTCCACGTGTGGAGTGGCACTCGACCTGGAATGAATGGCCCACTCGAGGGCTATGTACGAGCTCGATCGCCTCGCGGAGGCGTTTACGCCATCGATGCTGAGATGTGCTACACGACGGCGGGGCTGGAGTTGGCGAGCATCGCGGTCATAGCGACTGACGGTCGGCTCGTCTACAAGTCGCTAGTGAAACCTAGCTCTCCCGTCGTCGACCACAACACACGGTTCTCGGGCATCAGGCCGCGCGACCTGGCGCGCGCGACTAAGACGCTACGGGATGTACAAAATGATATTTTAGGATTCGTCGGAAGCGATACGATCCTAATCGGTCACGCGCTGGATAATGACCTCCGAGCATTGAAGCTGTTACACGGTGCAGTTGTGGATACGTGCGCGTTATACCCGCACTCCCGCGGCTTCCCGTTGCGACGATCGCTGCGTGCGCTGTCTGCGGAGCTGCTGGGCCGCAGCGTGCAGCGCGGCACCTCGGGCCACTCGCCGCTGGAGGACGCGCGCACGGCGTTGGACCTCGTGCTCCTCAAGGTGCACGAGGAGCGAGCGAGCCGCGCCCGCGTCTCCAATCAGCTACCTATTCTGCAACCGTACGACCCATTAATTGGTGCCGCCTAAACTATAAGTGATAAATAGAAATTGACGATTATTGAAAGTATATGAACTTTCGAAGATGATCAGTGTTATGGACTATTCTAGTGACTTATGTTACGTTGTCGGAGTGCGCGTATGGTACAAGTATGTGCCTTCGAATTGCGATATTGCAATAAACGTAATATTTTTTTTCCTAATACGTGTGTTTTATTTGCCCGACTGAATGTGAAACACAACACGTAGGTACAATAGAAATTCGCAAATATTTTATATAACACTTTTCGCTCATTCATCACAATAATTAAACATATTGTTTGCTGCGTCATATGTAGTAAATAAACAGTACACAGTGCCAACAGAATATGACTATCACTCGAGCTCGCACCTGACTCTATGCGTATCTATTCTATTCGTTGCGATATACACTTTCACTAAGCCAGATTTCACTACGGCTCGCGCGGTTAATAACTTTGCACAGAGGGTAAGTATGTATGATAAAATATGAGTAATTATAATTACTGTATTAAAGAATATGTGAACCTTAGATATAAATGATATATTATGTCATTTTGGCGATATACATACACAAGCGAATTACTTGTTAGATGAGCCATTTTATTTAAGGGGTGATGACGAAATATGTGAACGACACGTAGAGGAATACCCGAGAAATTTAGAAACTCTGAATAACGTGAGGGGCAAACCTTGAGGTAAATCGTGGAATCGTTCAATGCGACTGGCAGAAGGGTGTTTATGACTAAACATGATTATGCTATCAGTAACGTTATTGCAAGAATCATCATATCAGTGGTTGTTTTGATATTTTGATCGATTTCGCTTGCCAAGTGACTAAGCGCTGCCGTACGTGGAAACACCAAGCAGTGATCTTTATTTATTTTTCTTAGCAAATGAGTCAGCTGTTTCGCTAGTTACGTGTAAGTAGAAAGGCCTCGTTCGTTCATTGATAAAATTATTGCTCGGCAGTTTCATCACGCAACTGCATTACACACTGCGTCTGTTTTAAATAATAACGGAACACACATATAAAAGTTGCCGAGATTCGCTTAGTCTAAGTTGGTCTTGTGAAATGATAGAATTAAGTAGAAGTAAGAGTAATTGTAGACTGTTCAACCGATTATATTATACAGTTTTAACTGTCGACGGCGCACTAGAGGCAACATTATATAATTCGCTTACATAAACTAATGACGAAACGTCTTGTATATGAACAAACTTAATGACTTCCATCTTGGTTGGTCTCAGTGTGAAATCGCGGAGGCGTTGCATTGTAATACGTTATTATTTTTATAACAATATAGCAGTGATTAGCGTGGACGTTTATAACTGTAGGAAAATGTACACAGACATGAAAATTGATTATGGTTTTTTGTTAAAACTGTTGCGGCACAACCCTATGGCTGATTTTTAAAGCATCAACATATACATTTTAATATTGATCGTAAATAATTTGGTTATAGAAGAGTAGAAGAAATGGTCACGCTCAGTTCTAATGCACTTAGACGTAAACAGAAAACATTTTTATTTTTGATCGGGGAGCATGTGTACACAAGTTGACTATTTGATCAAAACACTCATTAATATTATCGTCCTCGCTTCGGACACTGAATGACGTAGATGTTTATCGCTCGATCGGATCTAAAGGCGTGTATGTGTAATAATAGTGATTTTTTTATATGTAAACCTCGTGCGCCGGTGAGGGAGAGTAATGCCCCTGCGTCCGGACGTTCGTCGGCGGTGCTCTGTATTGCTGCACTTCGCCGCGCCAAAATACAACACATTTCATTATCACGTCTGCGCCCGCTCTACTGTTAACTATGATAACAATGGATTTAATACAAACTATTGAATAAGGTCGCCGCCTTTAATCATTGAGGCCACATCACTCATACATTTCCTTAATTGATATAGTGGTCTGATAACACTTTATCAAAACCGCAGATTTCTCTTTATCTAATCTTGTATTACAGCACACTTATGTTGAATTCGTCTTTGTTGCTGTGATTAAAATGTACGCAAATAGGGAAACGAGTGTGCGAAGTAGATAAATTACAAAAACACTAATCGGCTTGAGAACGGTCTACTAAAAATTAAGTCGTATCAAATGAGCGGTTGGTTAGTCATCGGTTGCGAGAAAACGGGAGGTGACTGCCGACACGTCATTTGACATAAACAAATTTGTTATTATTGAATTGAGCTGAATTGAATGATATTATAAGGAAGGAAAATTCAGTTATCAAATAATAATGTTTATATTTTAGAAGTAAACATATGATAGTCGTGTTGCGAATTATGCATGTTCTTAGCTGTTATATAATTGCATGATCTGAATTATAATATTTCAAGATTTATAATTGAATATTTGATACGTCGCAACGGATTGGCTCTACAGACTTTCATCACACATTTGATCGTGATTTTATTCATAGCTCTTCACAATTTACAAGTTGAAAGTCTTATAATACAGTATAGTGTTCTGTATCGAAGATGCAATGAGCCGTTTCGTGTTGCGGATGTCTCCTGCGCACCGATCGCCGCGGTGAGCCAACGCGGGATTGCCAACGCAGTGACGTCGCCCGCCCTGTTCGAGTTATTTTGATGACGACTGTGACGAGCCGCCGAGGGACGCTGTCGTCTGCGGCGCTCGACTGATGTAATACTACGAGCATGTTACGACGTCGTGATATACTCGGGCCATTCAGTGCCGTTGCATGAAACAGTTGCTGGTGGCGCGGTTTCCTACAGTTCAGAGGATGTCATTAATGAATTAGCGTATAAACATATTTACATACACAGTGCGTAGTTTGTATGTTATGTATTTTTATGAATGGGGCTAATTAATGACTAATTTATATGTTTTATTAGTGATATCTCATCACGGAAATTTTTTCAGTAATTAAGAAGAACGGTATCTCTGTAAGTATAGATTTTTGGTATTCAGTGTTCACTGCCTATACCTAAAGAGAGCTGGTGTGATGATATAACAATAATAAAGTTTAGGTATCATTGAAAATTAAAGTCAGCAACATTTTTTTACGTAAATAATTACTATAAAAGGAGGATGAAAAGTAAGTTAATGGTATAATTCTTTTTTGAAAGACAAGAAATTTACGTATTTCTCTCTCTAAAATGATTCGATCATATTGATTATTTTTTTGGTTATATGTATAATACACTTACGAGGTAAGTACTGAGGCGAAATATCTTAATCTTTATAGATCTAACAGGGTTTTACATTCGTCGCACCTTACCATGCAAGCGCGCCAGGTTCAAATACTTCTGATAGCCTTTGGAGGTGAGTACCTATTGGTTTCCGTAGGTAGTATATCTTAACAACCAAACAATCAACATTATCATCAATATATATATATATTAACATCCTTGTATACGCTGAAAAAGAACGATAATGCTCTTAATTTATAACTGTATTGAAATTCTTTTGATTCTGTGAGAACAAATTAAAAATCGAGTATTTCATGTCCGAAAAAAAATCCATTATTTTTTGTGGACGAAACGATTCTTGAGCTTTCAATAATA
>DWEJ01000037.1:0-24170 GCA_018245835.1 Mysoria sejanus stolli | reverse complement strand
ACGTGTAAATAAGTTAACTTATTTACACGTTGTGGAGCGGCGCCGATTAGTGGAGCTCTAGGTCCAGCAGTGGACTCCAGCAAGTCATAGAACCATTTTCGGACAATTAACAATGTCATATATGGAGGAAGTATTTAGATGGCACCTTTGACAGTTTCCCCGCACGAGGTTGGACAGGTACACATAATTACGTACAATAAACATTGATTACCTCAACTTCTGTTTGTCTGTACGTACACGACTTAAGTTACAACAGTAGCCGGCTAGGTGGCGAGTGAGATCATCGCTGTATATGTACATTATAATTTCGCATTAAATACGACCGTACAGAGAACTAAGAATTACAAAAACACAGAATGCGCTACACGACTAGAGACGGACACACTGCGGTGTGCCGGTTCAGTACACGAATGTATTTTTTTAGTTAATACCTATTAAGGTTTGTAGGACGTTACCTTGCTTTTTCGTTGATACATGCAGTTTTAACATAACATATCATGAACTGTGAAGAAAAGCGCACTCTTAGAAGTTAGTTCTCCGTAATGCCATGTAACACGCATGAAGTGGGCAATGTCAAGCCCAACATAGGGCCTTAAATCTACCGATTAGAAGAGGCGATTCACGTTCAACGGTGGAACGGCACAAGCGCTAATAATGGTGATATTAAACGGTACCAAAATTTAGATTTATAATGTTAGTTACATTAGGCGGTCGTAATGTAAAGTCCCCGTAGAAGTTGTACAAATTCAGCGAGTTATAAAACCATCGGTGTTTCTGTGCTTATACACGTATACTAAGGCGTGTACAAACGTACGTACATGTGGAGTTGTGTTCATGTGCTACGAGTGTGTGCGCATAGATAAAAAATGGCGCCATTGTTTCTGTTGTGGGTTTTAGGTATTTTTGTATTTCTATGAGAAGATAGGATGAGAACCACATTTTCAAGATTCAAATAATTAAAATAAACACTAGAGTAGACAACATTTTAGGACAAAAATTAGGTACTGTAGAAAAATTCTACGAAGTATAAAAATCCATGATTAACATTAGATCACTCTCTCTGCGTTTTCAAGATACATATATCAAACAAGTAAATTGTGTATATACAAGTACATTATATTGACCGCTCGCTGGTTATGTCGGTTGCAAGAGCGACTACCCAGATTTTCTACTAGTGACATGGAGAGTGAATATTTCGGTGTAAGGCAATCGACTCAGCAACTAATCCACGGTGAGACTGAAACGTGGGAGGGCGCCGCACGCAGCTGCCGCACGCCGCTGCCGCACGCCGCTGCCGCTTCTCTTCGGAGATTACAATTGTCAAGTAATGGTTGATACCGTTGCATTATATACATCATCCATTTTAATCACAAAGTATAATAATACAGCGTAATACTTCATAAATGATATTAATATATAATATACACGTAGAAATGACTCGAAAAATCAACAATAATTATTGAGTTACTCGGAAATCAGATAATTATAAAATAATAATAATATAAAAGAATAATAACACATATTTTGTGAAAACTTATATCAATACAAATTACAATAATTATCAACTTCGTCTGGTACCTCACTTCCAGGGCAAGTGTCATTTCTTGTCCTAAAGATAGTTAAACATAACAGTGTGGGCAGAATAATCGTAACGATTGTCCTTTTTGACTTTCTCCACGTGTGGACATCTCTTTTAAGCGACTCTACGTCGCCTTCATTTTACTCCGCACTCGCTACTTGCTATACTTCCTTGCATATATTTATGGATTTTTCCAAATCGAAATACGTCATATTTCAAATATTTCGAGATAAGACACATAAACCAGAAGGCCGAGGGCTGATTTCGGCAAAAAGCAAAGTCGAACAGCGATCAGCGAAAGAAAAAAAATAGAAAATTCTAGAATGATTTCATACAAGCAATCACAATCGATCCAGTCAGTTCAAACGCGCGATGCTAAATCAAACCGACCCAGATGTAACTGTTGAACTGGCTATGATTTATGATTTATACGTGGAACATATGGTTTACAATTATTAAAGGGTAGTCTGAAATTAATTCCCTTCCCATTACAAATATTTATGTAATCTGTAAAAGTATTTTTTTGTGTATTAGAATAAGTTCGAAACGTTTATAAATTTATTAGTGAGGTCTAAGTCATGTACCCATAACCAAGCCTTGTTTGGAATAAGATGACTAGGAGTGCAGTTATCAATATTTTGATATTGGATTATAATTTTAAGCACTGTATTTAAAAATAACTTCAATTTATTGTTAGGTTGATTTGGGTACATGTACCTACATCTTACGGGACTTGCTTTCAGCGCCATCTAGCGGGACAGCCGGGTGACATTTCACAATTGTTTCAGTTTTATATACGGTGGTGTTACGTTATTATCAGTATACAACATATGTAACTAAACATTATCAGTCACACGACTGCATTAAGATTTTGAGGAGTATGAAGGGAGAACACAACGGATACGTCAAGGATCGAATCGAATTTGGGACTGTATCTCGGGAACAATGTCTAATATAATAAAGTGTATAAGTATATAAATTTACTTAATATTATATGGGTACATAAATTAGCTAAGAGTTGGTCTGATCATCCCTTACGCGCCGGACTTCCGTCTGACGGAGGCGGGCACGGGAAGCCCGCGCGGCACCGGCACAAAAACTAATCGGCATCACTTAACCATGATTCATGCCACAGGGGTACCGAACACCGACCGATTTGACGGTCCGAGCGTGACGTCACGAGGCACGGTCATTCACCCCCGCCCCGCCCGCCGCGCCCCGTAAGAGATGCGTTTCGCGGAGGTTGAAGATGCTTTTTTAAAGGCTACATCGTATACGTGTTCACCTACGCCTTCTTTCACGATCGATACGTTTATATCTCGTAGAGAAAACTTGGTAAGTGATGCTGACCTGAGCTGGAGAGCAGTTGCCGTTGTAGAGCAATACTTTAATTGTATTCATTAGTTCCATTGAAGTTGGTCGGCGAAATATCTCTTAAGATTACAGATTTCAATTCACCGAATCCGGTTACTGTAAACTTTTATGACGCATTATATTTTTACAATGATGAATGGTGATCAGGAGATGGATGGAGTTCTGAGACAAGATATGTCGGTGTCACACCGCTGTATGCGCTGTGACCGTGAGGGAGGACAGTGACGGGGAATGCTGGGATAAAATGATTTGGTGTCATAGACCACGGAAAAACCCTAACTGATTCAGTCGTCACAGAGTAAAATCAAACGAGCATTCGGATCTTTTGAATTAAAAAACTGAACAATCCCCGTCTACGTAAATCAGAACCGTACATATTTAAAGAAAATAAACATATCGTTAGAACGATGGACGTACACACGTTTATCTAAACAACCGTTAAAATGGGTCAAAAACCGAATTTAGAATTGAACTAAAATTTGGCCAATCTCATATCGTAAACCTACTACCACACGCTGTTGTATACAACACTGAAGTACCATTTTTAAAAAGGAGACTGAATTAGCTTTCCCAATATCAAAATAATATACAACTGTAAGTAGGTTTACATCTACCCGTTTCATCTTTAGGTTTATTGTTTTAATCCATAGAAGCGACGTCCGTGAATTTCGACTTGGAATTAGCTTAAAAACACAGAAAGATTATAAAAGGGAATCATTTACGTATCCGGAATAAGAAATTCCGTGTAAGTTCCGTGTATCGATTGGCGCAGAATAACTTGAACAAAGATTATAGAGACGTAAAACTTCCGAAATATATGTGCACAAAAGAAAAAAGAAAATTACTAATGAAAAATGGCGACCACACAATCACTCAACCAATAGCCATAGCCAAGACGTAAGTATCCATCCTACAGACCAAATTTAGCTCGACCGGGAACCGAACTGAGACAATGCCGCGCCGTTTCGTTCGCCGTGACTCACCCAACGAGGATACGCCAGCTATTTATATTTATGCGACAGTCTTACAGCAGATTCAGACACATTTTTAAGAGCAAGCAAACAAAAAGCATTCGTGGGAAAATTTGATAAAAACAGTTTTACTACCTGTTTGTGTTAAAAATCCACAAGATTAGTTTTTTTACGTAAATAATACTAGCAGGTCAACTTCGCATTGGTCTTTTCCATTAGACATAAGATAAAAAAGATGAGCTTACGACTCTTTAGAACTATAAAGATCAAGCCTATTCACCCACGTACTCCAATTTTACAACCAAACCAAACAAATTATTGTTCACAACGTTTAACAATTTTATGGTGTGTTACGAATAGACCTGTCGTACTCATTAAACCCCTGGCCGCATCACAATATGCCTGATTCAACGAGTTGTCCACCACTTACATAATGTATCTATGTAGCGAACTTCCCGTTGGCCTGCGCACGCGCATATCAATGACTTAGCGAGGATTAGGGCGGGGAGTGGTGGAGAGGGGGAGGGGCGAGGGGGGCGGGGGCGACGGCCAAGGTATTAATCATCGCGTATTGAACTGGTTTCTGTGACATGCGGGCGAGAATTATAATTGCGAGCGTGGTTTCCCCATGAATCCACGAAGACTTCATGTATACGAGTATACATACGCACTGGAGGGTAAAATTGACTGAAGATACTATAACACACGTTTAAAATCTTATATTAATCAACACGACAGTGTTTAACTCTTTTAAGTCATGCTTTTCTATGTCTTTTTATTAAAAGGCGTTGTAGACGACAGGTACACAGGCAGCCTACTCTAATGGTATGTGGTCACCGTTGTCTAGACAACAAACAAGTTATCCATGTGTTGTAGCCATGCGATACGAAACTAAAATTAGACAATTTAATTACTACCAGGTTACGATTTCTTCAGCGCACCGATCGAGGAAACTTCTGGACGACGATAGGATTCAAGTGTCAGATATTAAGAACTTTGAAAGTAGTAGATAAGGCCTAAATCTACGAGAACTAAGACTAACTTGTAAAAGCTAAAAGCCAATAACGTCTTTTAAAAAATGAATCATATTATTTTGTCAGATTTCACTGTTACATCATACCCAGATCTAAGAGACGAAACATCCATGTAAAATTTAGATTATTGTAGAACATATATCTAAATCTTACAGTTCGAACCTTCTAGTACATGATTGTTACATATTTGTAATACCTCAAAACAATAATAAATGATGATTTTTAGTTGAAGAACTTCATAACACTTGTGTAATATAGTTTTAATATGTATTAACTGTTATCAGTTGTCAATAAAGCGGGCAGCGCCGAGGGCCCCGACATGTGAATGCGAGAACCGATCGACCGCGAAGCTGCTATCAGCATCCCATTGTACTGTGGAGTGACAACTGCAATTACCATTATAAGCAATAACAATTATCCGAACAATCGCATTAATATTACCTACGCTCCGTTAACTTTTATTTCAAACTGCTTGTGGTGATCCTGACTGCTAAACTTAATGTTATATGTTCGATTCCTGCCGAGGACAAATATTAATGTTCAATTGGTCAAATTTAAGTATGCAGACAAAAATTATAGGCATATGTATGTTGTACATAATTCATCAGTTGTCTGTTTACGATGGCACAAGCTCGTTTGAGATCAGACAACGTAGCATGTATGTATGTATACACCACGACGGCAAGTACCTTCTCCTGGTCCGTCTTAATCCGTCGTTCCAAATTTAAATTTCCCCAAACCGAGCCGACATACGACCATCCGCTGACAGTCAATCAGTCACCCTGGCCTACTCTACTCTATCTTATAAATATTCGTGACAATACATTGTTATGTACGCTCTCTTGGGACTATTGTCCAAATTAATCCATGTGCGAGGCAGACGCACGGGATATGAAGTGTTCCAAGTTCCACGACCAAGTCGATTACTCGAAAGTGTCCTAGTATTTCATATTATTAACACAAACAAAATAACATTGTTACTGACGACAAGAAAAAAATTAGTCAAAGCTCAAAAAGCTTAAACTTGAACATTAACAAAAATTTACTTGATGTTAAAAAAATAGTCGCATGTAAAGCGAGCTTCAACGTTAACGACCGCTCCGTCACGTTTTATTGGACGTTAACGTGTTACGTGCACAATTTCACGCGCACCGGCCGTTTCGTGATCTATGAGGATCGTTAAAAAACGTTAAAATCGTTAAATCCCCAACAGTCACATCAGCCGGTAAACATAAACACATTCCCGTCTGTCCACCTCCACTGATGAATTATACATGCACAAAAATTTTTGTCAGTATGTACGCACCGAGTCACAAAGGCCATACATATGTATGGCCTTTGTATAGAGGAATATTTAAAATAACCTCTAGTCCAAGTCATGACTGCGGATATACTCGTAGCAACGGTGCATTTAGGTTTACTGCTAAGACTTATTAAATAGCGTATGAAACTAAGTCGTAATAAGGACTGTACACTGCAGTGCTCATTTGACAATAAGCTATATTCATTTGTTAAAGAGTACGTGGAAGATGAGCAGACGGTCCAACTGATGGAAAATTAGTTCCTTAATATTAAAGCTGGCCGCTGAATACTGCCCAGAGAGTTGATGTTTACGAAATTTTTATGTATGGTGAAATTTGTTATAAATTCTTAAAGCTTGAGATTAAGGAATTTGAGAAGAAATCAAAACATTATTTTACTTTAAGAACTATACTCGTATAGATGACAAAAAACATTAGCGCTCAGAACAAATCCATGCGCATGCATGTGCATATATGACCAAGGGCTCGAAAACAATAGTTACAAACTGAGATGAGATGAGAATATTGCATAAGGAATATTTTTTTGCAACCGCGTGGTAACAGCAATAAATCGGTGTATACGTCGAAAATAATTGCTGAGCTGACCATGAATAAGAAGATATAACAATAAAATCATCTCCACATAAAAAAAACTATGCTAAGTAACCGTTAACCGACTCGTACGCCCAAGTGTGTTCAGACGACCGGCGGCGCGTCTCATCGTGGACGAGAAGAAACAGGGAATAAAGAATAATTTTATTTCACAAAAAATTGGAATCGCTGGCGCATAAAACATCCATTAACTGAATAATTTGTATCTATTTTATACCTCACTGCCGCAACTTAAAGAAAAGCAATGAGATTAGAAAAAGAACTGTAAAATAGATTCGGAGATGTTGTCAAGATCTCGTTTCGACTATAAGAAATCAGAAATCCCTTACAATTTAGATGCTGTTTTTTATGATTTCTTACTAATATATTCGATAATGAACTCCCATATAAGATTATATGATGTCATGCAGTGAAGGCTTGTCGATTGGAAATAATGATGATTGCAAACACTTGAAGTAGTCGTCCATCTCCTAATGCAAGAGCACACACGAATACTATTCACTTCAGGTCCTTCCTTACAGACCTTACAGACAAATGGTCACGTTCCGTATAGTCATCATGTAGTTAATACGACAGTGGTACAACAAAGACGGCAACGAGTTTCGTACTGACAGTAATTAACAACAGTTACGTGGTGCGCGCAACGATCGATCAGGCCGCTCGACAACTCAAGGCGCGAGTCGTTCAGAGATAAATTGAAGAGGTGGCCAACACTGCGGTAGATATGTGAGATTCATTAGTTCGATTTCCGGTAAAGATAAATCTCTGTGTCCGTGCGACTTGCAAGTGACACACTGACAATTAAACACACTTCTTGGAACTGTGCATTGCGTATTCTTCGTCAAGTTGAACATTACTCCCCGCATAATATGTTTGAAACGGATAAACGGAATCTATCTTATCTTGAACCACAAAGAAATTACAAGCTCCGTTTAAAGTTACTTAGAAGTATTTGGTTTGTTGATTGGATACATTCACGTTTATTGTCTAATTGTTATAAGTGACAATTTCTCACTTCTTCTATTATATGCGTGCATATTTTTTTTTCTAATCTAATAATGCAAGGAAGTCTAACCCTGCTGAGAATTAAATATTCGTCCGCGATAGCAATTTAACTAGGCAAATGGTTCGTCTAGTTACAACCATTGCAACTATATGATACGCCAATCGTTCTGAATAAAAATTCCTTACTGCTCTCAGATGGAAACCGATTGATTTGTGGCGGGCATCTGGCTGGACGAAATGCTATGGAATCATAAATCGCTATGCTGCGAGATATATCTCTTATAGTATCATCTTCATTTATACGAAATTAAATACAAAATAATGTACATTTTGTATACATGTATATACGGACACGCACCCGGCTGCAGATTTGAAGCGGGAAGACAAAAAATGTGAAAGCAGTGGTGTCTTCTGTTGCAAATTTTTCAAAACAATTTTACTGAAAAGAATCCAAATTATTAAAGAGAGGTTCAAATGTTCGTCCAGCGTTGAAGAATACAAATCTCTGAATTTAATTTCAAAGACAGTCCTGATATTTTTTGCAGTTGTATTTGTTTGTAATTATATTCTGCAGTAATTTTAACGATGCACATCGTACAAATATATCTGGCTAACCATACGTTCGAGTACTTCGATCATTATTAATAACAACCATTCAATAGACACATATCTATCAAAGAGCGACCTCAGAGTGTGACCGGCTAGCCTTGTTCGGAACACACACGTCGCCTTTCTGCATTCTATGTGCGGTACGTCATATTCGTTGACCTTTGTCTTCGAAGATTAGTTGCGAATCTTATGTAAAAAGGTCCAATACAAAGAATATATATAATTGATAAAGTATATACCGAGTAATCGAGTCATGATAAAAATAAATGTGGCCGTCGTCGGCATGCAACATCATTACGAAAGAAAAAAAATATTTTAATATCTTTCATAACACCGTCTATGACATCTCAGAATATTTTTATGCCAGAGCATGATCGAGATTTCCATTACTAGAACACAAAGAACAAAAATTGTTTATAAATGGTGTAAAAGCATGTACAATTTGTTCATAATTATGATCAAATTCATTGATCCGCGATCAAAATCAACTATTCATTGAAATTAATACAAAGGATACTGAGAATACTCGTAAAATGCACAAACAGTGTAAAATGTATGTTAGGACATAAAATTATAAATAAGATATAAATGGGCTGATTAAATGGAAACATGATCATGATACTTACATGAATGGAGAAAAAATTTTGACAATAATAAAATATTGTCAACTAGGCAATTTTGTAGGAATTGTATATTTCTGGAATTATTTTACCTACCTTTACACCAGCAGTCAAATTCATTACAAATTAATTAGAACTGACCTTTAGAACTGCTGAAGAGCCAAGAATTTTGCTTAAATGCGTCCGTATTTTTCTTTTTTACAATCGGACTCGGCTCAACGATGCTAGCTTGTCGGCTTCTGCCTGCTAGAGGAGTTTTTGTACCCTTCTTTTTGGCCTTCTTCAACGTACCGCTGTGCGATTTCCGAAGTGTATTCACTTTCACAGTTTGACTTTTTCCACGAACCTTACTTTTACTTCTGGAAGTTTGACGACTCAATCTCCTTCTATGTTCGCCAATTATTTTAGGACTTGGAACATCTTCCTCGGAATCTGTTTCAGCTGGTGGTTTATTGCATATTGCTGCATGGCGCTTCTCCTCTTCTAGAAAGAACTTAGTATGTTTTAAAATCTCATCAGTACTGATGAGTCTATCGACTACTTCGACGACTGCTTCGACCGCTTTCATTGAGGTAGGTGTTTTCTTTCGTCTTAAGAAGTTCAAAGCACTGACGGAAGATCCTTTGCTACTCTTTCTCTTAGGCGCATCAGTAGTACTACTTTTCCTGTTATCGATGAAGTTCCTATCATCTTTTTTACTGTTTTTCCTTATTTGATCTAGTTTCATTGAAGAACCATGAATAGAATCTCGATCCTCCTCACTCCAGAGACTCTCTCGGGACTTCTTTTTATCGCTGTGTTTTTCCAGATCTTTTTTCGAGTCAAACCACTCGTCCCCTAAGCTTTTCACCATTTCTAGAGGATTGGATAAGGACATTGTTTTTCTGTGGCTCTTTTTTATTCTTGCGTTGTCCACTTCTTCATCGGTAACAGCCAGTTTGAGAGATTCCTTGCTTATTGTTGGGGTTTTGCTGAGATGAGATAGAGCGTCGTCGCTTGCAGAAATGGCGTCACTATGACAATCGGCCGATTCATATAGCGATTCGTCACTTTCATCTCTTCGTTCTGTGGGAGTATTAAAAATTGTTGAGGCTATACTTAACTTACTACATTCTAAATTACCATAACACTACGAGTTTCCTTGTTGTTCATACAGAACTTGTCACGTAATTTAGCAATACATATGATTAACATGGTCGAATGTACATCATCTCCATGATTATTTTGATATACTCAGATCGAAGTAATGCAGCAACAGATTGGACCTCATGCATTTAAAACAGTCCAATGCTACTTGATAGAACTGATATGCTCTAATTCGTGGAATTGTCGAGACGTAGGTCTGGTCATATACCGTCTATATTATTAAAATAGTCGCTATCGCCCAAGAATACATTTGAAATTCCTTTGCGACAGAATCAAAATTGCAATCGCTCGTCACAATTTAACAGGAAACGCACATATGAAACATGACAAAAACATAACTTGAAGAGTACGTATAAACAAATGATCGAGTAAATAAAAAGAAGTAGTACAATGATAATAATGAAAACAAAAAATGAATGGCATTGTTTCAATTGCAATAACGTCGAAGACAATGAAGAAGATTATTATGTGTATGAACCGAATTAAGACGACAAGAGTTACGATAAACTCTTCGCGATTAAAGAAAATAAGGACGGTCGCACATTACGCTGCACTTAGTTGATGTTCATATTAATAATAATAAATACTATTCAGTTTACTACATATTTTCAAGGATATTAAAATGAGGTAAATAATTAATTATATTAAGGCTGTGATAAATGTTGTCAAACGATTGGAAAAAACAAAAGTAAATTGCCGTGAGTATTAAACTTTGACTTACTAGAACAATGTATTTATGAAATGGTTGTAAAACGTTGCAATTTTAAGGTCGTTTTAAATGAAGTAATCTACAAAGAATAGGTACATTAAATTAGATATTGTGAGTACGGTAGACGGCATAACGTCACAAGACATTTTAGACTACATTACATATGTATCTTATCATAACGAAAGGGCATGACAAGTTTTATATGACTGGAGTGTTTAAATATTTTTTATCATATATCCATTCATTGGTAGTTCCACGCTAGTTTTTGTCGTGTTCTGGTTACTATGGAAGCACGCATACAAACATGTACACCCAACAACCCTACACCGAAAATAGTAGGTTTCTTCACCATCCAAATAACTGTACGACTTGTAAATAGATCCTGCACAGAACATTGACATTGTAACCTATGTTTCCATGTCATTAGTCATTCCAGTTAAAGTTATTCGTAAAGTGTTAAGGTGCAGCGTATTTTAAACGTATTATAATTCAATATACCATCACAGCGGGTCCCTTGCGGGATAGGCAAAGGCAACGATTGCCAAATATCTCCATTCTCCCAAATCTGACGTGCTTCTTGTACGTTCATCATTATGTCATATATTTTCAATATGGACATTACTCATTGGTTTGGTAACAATGCTGACCCCCATACCATGGTGGGACGCATAACATAACCGGTAAATCGTGGGAGTGTACAGACTTGTGTGCCTAGCCCTTGAGGGAAAAAGGAGCGTAATGTAATGTTACATAATTTACTGAAAGCGGTGCACAGTGGCAATGTGGCAGCGCCCGCCCGGCAACAATTAGCACACAATAACGTTTAGCGGCCGTCGCGCGACCACTTTCTACTGCGTCCAACAAAAGGAGCAACGCAAAACGCGCCTAGCTGTCGCCTAGGACGACGGAGGACGGGGGAGCTAGAGTAGGTCGGCCAGGGTCGAGCACTCGGCTCGATAATAAAAGGGTAAGTCAATTTTGTCGACGTAAATAAAACATGTTATGTGAACGGGAGCTAACGAAATAATTGAGGGGGAGAGGAGCCAGAACCTTCTTTGTATCGTTTAGCATTGAAGTTGCTTGCTGTGAATTAATTATAACATGTAAACCTCATGTGAATATTTACTATATTCAATTACAAAGTTTAATCCAAAGTTTAAACACGATATGATATGCTTCATAGACTATTATAATTTCGTTTAAGAGCAACCGATACAATTTAATTACTTATGGAAACATTACAAGTGACACCATGTCTTGATATAATAAGCCCGTGGGTTCTTGTATTGTTCATATAACAGCTATAAATAATTAAAAGTAACGCATTAGAAAACGAAAAATGGCTCTATTCGTCACCGCATAAAAAGTTAAACATGCAATTATCTAACTTCTCATATTGGTTTTAATAAAAAAATAGGTCGTATCAAATAGATCAAACGTGTAGTTGAACACATCTTTCAATAAATACACAAATAATAAGAAGATATATAAAAATAAGAAGAACGAATAAATAAGATATTGCGGTAAGAAGAAGGACAGGTACAGCGACCGCATACAGAAAGCGATGAATATAGAAGAAGCGAGCCAGATTTGTTAGAATGTTTATTAATGAACTCCGCACTCCCTGCGTACATTGTAGGGTCACTAGCGTCACATCGCTGTAGTAATAAGATAAAGCGTTAAAGAAGATTCATATCTAGATGTCAGATTGCGCCATCAAAATTTTTTTGTCAGCGAAGAAAGCCTTTTGTTCATTTTAAATTAGGCTCCGCGTTGAGTTAAATAAATTGCGAATAGCAAAGAGCTCCAAAATCTAGGCAGTACGAAATCGAAAGTTCTCGAAAGGCTCTCACTACTTCATTGTTGTCGTGTTTTCTACACAGCGGTTGCGTTATTGTACTTATTTGCATTTTTCCTTTCACAATTAGATAAGAGAAAATAGGGAAAATAACAACACCATTGAACACTTTTTTATTTTTTTCAACTGCAATTTTTAGCTGCCAGGTATAGCGACGCAACTAAATTACGGGGAGATTTGATGCCATTCAATGTTATGTATAGATCTGGCCTATAGAGGAGTCACAAGTCTCTGAAAACGGCCTCATGTAAGAAGCGCGGCAGGTATGTAAGGATAACGATACTTGGCATTCGGTGCTTTCTGCCTACGTGTACGGAAGGACCTGGCGTGAAGATCTGTATATATCTTTATAATTGCAACGCTATTTTGTATAATGCTAAAAATATATGTAATATTCTTTAATACATTGCCATTGTATGATGTCCAAATCTTTAATGTTATGAAGTTTCTAAACCGTTTTTCAAATATTTTGTCTGTATATTCATCTGCGTATCAGTCAACAACAAATTATTTTCAAGAAAGATGTGGTGGGGGCTAGCTCGTTATACGAACTAAAGACGTAGAACTTGTATGTATAGATCCAAAAACTTTCATTATAATGAGTACAAACAAAAGCGTTGATAAAATCCAGCGTAAAATAATATTAATTATTAAAAGTGTCACGCGCCACCGGATAAAGACAAAAAAAATTATAGTTGGTAATATGAAATATTACGAATTAATGAAATTGAAATAGTTCCGACTGTGTGGTGTCACAGCAAGCGTGTAAATAATTAGGTTAACAAGATTATTCATGGGGCCAAACATTGAGGTCGCTCGGGTCGGCCGAACGTACGTTTGAATGATTGAAATGGTTCATGATTTTATTACATTCATTCATTCGTTCATTATTATCGAGGTCGCTAAAGTCGACCGACAAGCGAACGATTTGTGAATTAGTCGCTCTCGTTGATTCTTATTCATCGGTTGGCATATAATAAATGAGCTGGCAAATGAGTACAATGAAAACTGGAACGTTTAGTTTATGCAAGTGAAACATACTGCCCATTGGACTTGAGAATATATCGGTATTATTTGTAATAAGCTTAATCGCATGTTCCTTTACCGGCTTATATTCCTGTTTGTTTTAAGTGCGATTCCTGATCGAGAGGTCCTGGGTTCAAATCAGGAGTTGAGCACTATTGGGTTTTTTAACTTAGATTTTCTAGTAGTGGCTCGGAGTCTTCATATGGGTCAGGTGTATCCCGAAGAGGTAGGCAGAGGACTGCAGAACACTTCCACATTTAACTAGTTACGTTTACGTCGCACTATGGAATAGATGGTGAGCCTATATGGCACATATCCAGACTCCGAACCACTACTAGAAAATCTAAATTAGAAAATTTTGTGTTGTAATTTTGAGTCAGGTATATAGCAATAGATTCACCACCTATTCCATAATGTTAGGTTAACGTAAGTAACTAATTATAGGAGTGTACTGCACTTCTATGCTTACCTCTACGGAGATTACTGACGTGACGTTAAAGTTAATGAAAAACAAAAAACACACTTTTCTAAAATTGCACTTGGCATACACGGGCATGACGGGATTATAACTAACCGTACGGCCGTCGTAGCTGCACGTGCGACCGCTGAAGCTTGAAGCGAATAAACAATAGATAACATGCAACATAACGCTGTGTAATCCTGTATAATTATTTTTATCTCACGGCGTTATCAGTTAAGCCGCCATGGGAGCTGCGGGTGTGGTTGACTTAAGAGTATCTTAGTCTTAAGTGATTACATAGTGGCTTTTCAGATAGTCGTTATTTAAACTTAGTTTCCTTAAGCCCCTAAGTGGTCATGCCTAGTACTTTGTATCTTCAAATAGTCCTAACATATTTTGGTTGAATCAGTAAATTGTGATTAAATTAGGTAAAAATAAAAGTTACTTCGCAAAACAGCACTGGTGCGTTTCATATGCCTACGTCACAAGCAAGGTATATATACTTTATTGGGCAGGTAAAAAAGCTTGACTGGCCCAGGAAACACAGCGGGGCCTCCGGTGATGTAATTGAAGACTTGGCAGAATAAAATTGCCTTTATTGTTTGGCCAAGCAGAAGTTACGGTGGTATAATGAACAATGATGAAAAGCGTTATATCAACGCGTGTTCATTTCGAATGTCGTTTCTTCACGCGGTAATATAGACATAATGATCCTTTTGGTTAGTAAATGTGACTAGCGGGACTTTATGGTTTCAATTTCACTAGTGTTTACATAACACTATTACAACGACACGACGACATCAAAACAACAAAAACGTATGTACAGAATTATTTAGAAATGTACACGTGTACTTTCTCAGCCTTCTGGTTATCTTAGCTCTGCCAGGACTTGCCTAGTGTGGGATCAGTTCGCCCTGAGTCGCACACCGCTGTTCAAAGAAATGAACGTATTGATTTAAACCAACCAAAGCCTCGGTAAGGTTGTTCTATAATTAAAGAAATCTTCTGTAGGCGACGGCTGCGCTGCGACCTTGTTAGTTAATACAACCTGCATTGCAAGTGGAATATTTTACCCAGCCCTGTATGTTATCCAATTTGATTATGTATACAGTACTCGGGCACACAAACATGGTCCCACATACACGCACACACAGACAAATGAAATAAATAAATGTCTCAGGACATCATACCAAACGGCTACATGATCCTAAAGTAGGTTCGAACAGAGCCTGTAAAATGGTATCCAAACAGTGGATACATATGTACATAATATTGTATTCTTATATACGTATATGTTCCATTAAGACCCGGACGGAACAATTATGTACTTATATGCTTATAACACAAATTTTAATATTTGTTCGTGGCGGGAATCTAGCCCTGGACCAACGGGTTAGAAGAGGCGAATAAATAATGAATTCTTATTATTAACACATTATCAAGCCACATTTCTCACAGGGTAACCAGAGAGCACGGAATGCTAAAAATCTCTAACCAATCAGAACAGACGTATTCTACACCATCACTCTCTGAACACAGTGTTTCTCATATTTTAATTCGCATTCAGTTGGTTGTTGGAATGAATTGTTAACGCCCTGGTGATACATAACGCCGGCGCCGGCGATGTAGGTCGCCCTACATCGCCGGGAGACAAGACTCCAGACATACATTTGAATGTTAAGTTATATGGGAGCCTGCATTGTGAGCTCGTCGGGATCGTCGTCCTTGATGTCGCTATGTTCGATGAATTAACATAAATAATATGAAGACATTGATGGGTGTACAAGAAGCAGGTCAGGTCTGTAAGGATAGATAGAAATGTTAGCTGGTACTAGGTGCCCTCGGCCTGCACCGTAAGGGACCTACCGTGACCATCTTACAATATAGATAAGATTGTTCAATAAACGGGATAACGGGGAGCGCCGCGTGCGTAAATATCTGTACCTATTCTTACAAACTTAACGCACTTTTAAATTCGTATGTCTTTTTATGTCTTCACTTAATAACTTTAATTATCATCACACACATACTTTCGTTCCTCTCTGAGAGTCCTGAATCATTATTACACGATAATGGATACTCGATACCAGGAAAACGTTATCAAAATTTAATACCAAAATACACGACCATTACTTCAGGGTCGCGACGTATGACATCACATACTAGATTACTTTATTTTTTACATAATATAATCCGTCTATTAATAGATATGATCTAATAATATTTTTATCAAACTGTATAATATAACAGGAATATTACATGGCAGAGTTATTATTTCGTTAATAAAATAAGAACTAAGCTGATTATGTTAATACACCACTTCTATTTATTATTATTATTATCAATCTATTATTATTATTATTATCAATACTCTAGAAAAAGCTTTTGTATAGGAAAGCTTTATCGCTTTTTGTTTCAATTCTCTCATTATTTGATGCTCAAGAATAATCTCATATTGAATAATAATAATACACATAAAGGTCACCAAAATGGACACGTTAATTAGTCTAACGTTAATAAATAAATAGTGTACGATCGACAGGTACACGACTAATTCTTTACGATGTTTTGTCATGTTTCATACGTGTAACACAAGCGTACACATTATTATTTTCTCACTCTCTCTGTTTCTCCTACGCTAACACACAGAAGGATAACTTTAAAATACAGTCAAATATAATTCCGCAAAGTGTAAAGCTGACAAGGAAACTCGAAGCACTGACTGTACTCATCATTTAAACATAGTAAAAAATACATTGACAGACCAAATTGTATTCATAATTATCAGAAAATATGTGCTAAGCATGCATTTAGTTTATAATATAATGTGTTCGCAGAAAATATTCTGAAGCAAGGCATATAAAGTCTTATCAACTATGGATGCGGATATATTACTGAAAGTAGGAGCTACTATTATATTGGTCAATTCACCATGTCATTTTAATTTGCACAAAACGACATGCTGTATTTACTGAATGCCGTGTCTTTGGGTAGCCGTCGATCGTCTTTAAAGCATCTACCCCTCTATCAGTCTACGGAAACATTACTTTCTTTCTCACTGAAGTTCTACTTTTGTTTTGTGCCAACGTTCAAACCGGCTAGGAGCGAACCATCATCATTGTAACGGCAGATTACAAATGTTCAGTGTGAATGATACTTTATTAGTTGCAAATCATTACTTGTCATGTTTATAATTATAAGCTATATATTATAAGCTCTAAATTTCCCCATATTATAACTTATAACACCAAAAATGTGCACGCTGCCTTATAATTTGTACTTCACCACATGTACTAATATATTATCATGACGTTTTGAAAACGTCGCATTCACACACGTCTTCGGCCCGCCAGTCCGTCCGTCACATGCAACACGACGGACATCAATCAAAATCGCACAAAGCTAAGTATGCTAATCAGTTGCGTATAATTTCTGTTACGCTGTGGCAAGGCTAATTAAGTTTCTATTATGCGCCTAGCATTATGACGCTTATGACATACTTGAACGTTTATACATGACTAAATATTCGAACTTTAACTACTTTGGGGCCGAATCATGCTATTGTATATGTTTTTTTCTTCAGCATGTGACCTTTCAACATCATACTAAATCAATACAATACTCTAATTAAGTTTTTAAAGCGACTAATAATGTGCTGGCATTTAGCACAAAATAAATGGTAGCAACCGGCCGGGCGGCATTGGAGGTCCTCGAATAGGTAATCGTTAAAGACAAGTCTCCGTATGCTTCGAAGGGCACGTCAAATGTTGTCCGCGGTGATTGTTATCAGTTGGTAACACTTTTCAAGCCTTTGGAGACCTTAAGCCTTACCGACAAGACAGTCTGTGGCTATACCAGTCTGTATTGAGGTAGCATTATACAGACGGTACAACAGAACTATAGCCTTGGTATATTTTTAAACTAAATGCAATTTGGTCTTCAATGTTTTCTTAACTATATTCTTATCCTAGAGTTATAATAGGGCTGGAATTTCACTCTCAATTCATGAATAGATTAAAAAAAAACGATAACAGGGGAAGAAAAACTCCAGCCACCTGTCACCAGATTCGCAGTGGTGCCGAATCGACGGGAAGATACTAACTAATCTGTCTCTATAAAGATCATGCATCGAAAATACAATGCTTTGTCTGTAAACCTCACTGTATCTGCTTATCGATAGGGGCAGCACCACGAAACTTTGCCATTAAAATATTGTATTACTCCTCGAAGCCATTGATATAAAATAAAACTATAATAAAAAACGTACATACAACAATAAAAAAACAAATATTTTTCTGGTCGCTTTGTGGCATACGTAATGCAAAATCATAAACAAAAATGGAATTGTTCAACTAAAGAGTGAATAGGCACTTTCTAGGCAAACGTGCTACAGCCTAGAGTATATAAAGCTTAGCATAGGGGACATTGTAAATCAAAGCAAGCCTATGGCGATGTAAATATAAATTAAAGAAAGAAAAAAATTATATTTACAGACTCAATAATGAGTTAAGACGTAGTGCAAGTGCTGTAAGTAAACGCCGACGTATCGATATCGATAGACAAGAGAAGTACTAAATAATAACTCGACAAGTGTAAAGAAACTGAAGGTTAACAATCAATTTAAATAATGAATATATCTCTGGCTTCGAGGACTTTAAGTATTAGCCTTTCGAATGTGTTCAAATCGCGCTTAATTAATAAACATACAATAAGTATTTTAAGTCATTACAGACCTTGGGAAACTTTCATATCCAGTATATCAGAGTATCGCCGTCTCTCTTTGTCACTCTCCGTAGATGTTTCCCTCTCACTCGACTCCCTCGTTGGCTTCAACAGCACTGCCTTCTTCCGTCTCAACTTGCTTACCACACCGTTCTCGCCCTTCTCCGGGACCTGTTTGTGGTCCCTTTTAAACCACATCATACCGACCATAGACTCAACCGGCGACCGTTCGAATCATAGGTTCGGCGAGCAAATAAATTTTGCGAACGACACTGTCGACTGCAGCGACATCGGTTCAGCCGTCATGAGCGACGTAAGCGATTCCAACCATCCGTAACTTCGTTCGTTCAACGAACGGAATCGAACAGTACCAAATCACCAAACGTTAAATCAACTATTGATTTACATTTATCAACGGGAACTATCGTCTTAAATAGTTTACACTTAATCTTTTTCTGTTAAACTTTTATTTAACACATAACAATAACAATATCACCATATAGTTGGCACAAAACATTTCTTGGCGCACACTTTGCTCAACACTGGAAAGTGATTAAAGGCGATGACGCTCTTGGCTCTCAGCGCAACCTAGCGGCTGAACTATATTTGGCGGGAATCTAACATGAACGTATTTAATCAGGAATTCCAATCATCTAGAGATTTCGATAAATGTTATGATTTATTTAGCAAAAGGGAACAGAGATAGTCGCTTGTCACTTTTTAAGAATAATTACCTAATAGAAAAATTATAAAATGAAGTGAAACAATTTGATGTAATCTTGGTAATAAAACCAAGTATGTTGCTTGAGAGATATTTAAAAATTTATATTTTTAACCATCACTTCCTACGTTTATACATCCTATGTATAAAGTATGAATATAAATAATAAAAGACCATAAACACTTCGGATGCTTATATAGTGCGGATGCATGTATTCTAATGTGTAAATCTGTCTATATAACTATGTCGACATCTCACACAAAACCCACGTACCGCTACAGGACATGCCTTTCGTTGAAAGCATTAAATATCTTTTAAACACTCTTGTGAAATTATCGATAGCCGACAGTGGCATCCCTAGATCCTGCAAAACATAATATGATCTTCATGTATTTGTAGTATGTATAAAATGTATTTATATCGAATTGTAATTTAGAAAAATAATGCATACACATACCCACGCGTCACTACATACACCGCGTATGTATTGTATATACCTAATACACATTTTGAATTAATTTTAGCCGCATCTCGCGTGTGCGCTCGTTCTAAGAATACGCAACACGTACGCGCGTATTGTACATTACGTGCGGAGGTATTATACACTACGTACGTAGTAAATAATTCTTTGAAGTTCTTTATTATAGCCGAAATAAGATTGTTTATTTAGTCGACATACACCGCAAGACATATTGATGCATATTATTATTATACACGTTAATGGTTACACAGGTACTGAATCACTCATAAAAGATAATCGAGACTATAATAACTTTAATAGGTCAGGATATATGAACAAGCGAGAACAGTAGGTCAAGATCGTCGGCGGTAGACACGATCAGTCTCCGATGCTATGCCGATGGTATGATGAATATTCGAGCCAGCAACTGTCGCACTTGCGGCGGTGCGTGAGCCGAACGAATGCCCGGATCTAAAGCACTTCAAAAGTTCAAAACATTGTTATCAATATTTGCCTATTATATAGTCACGCCTGGTTCCTTTTGTGGTAAGCTGAGAGAACCGAAAGACAACATTTCTACTCATACTACAAAAACATATCTCTTCAGATACATATCATAGTAACGACATAACTATTATTAGTCTAAACTAACCTATTGGTTTAGACTTCAGCCACCCACATGTAGCAGAGTTCAAAATTAAATACAATCATTGTTTTGTAACAATACAATATATAAATAGCTGATTATTTTCAGATGTCACGCGTGTGCGCTCCGGCTGAAAATACATGTGCAATGTATACACATTATGTGGCACTTTGCTCCATACATACATGTGTTCGTCCTGAGGGATTTCAATTTATGGTGTTGTTTTTATTCGTTGACAACAGTAACGTGAAGAACATGTATTTATGCAGTCTCAGTACTGGCCGCTCATTTGATGCGGCCGTCAAAATGTAGGTCTACTGCAGTGTGTATTCCGGCAATCGCGTCTGAGTGGGCCAAAATTTACCTCGTAGAATTCAGTTATGTAACTAGGATATAGTGTTTTATACTTGAAACATTCTAGTGCAATCACAAAGAGCGACCATCATTTACATACTGTTTTAATGTATCTATGTATTATATCATTTTCTACGTACCATTGTATACTAAGACACATATAACGATATTACAACTTTAACACGACACGAGCTCCTTCAACACCGTCGAATATTTATGATACATACATTCGTGTGTTACTTAGGCACGTGCATGTGTGACGAGCGACGAATGTTAAGGAAGCATGTCGTTAGCTTCGTAAAGACATTTGACATTTTGATAATCTAAGTGTTAAGATAAGCTGATAAATATTTACAGTGTGCGTGTGTGTGTATTTGTGTGTAGGTGGCACGTACACGCACCGATCGCAGCGTAGTCGCGGAAGTAGAGCGGCGAGTGCGGCGGCGAGTGGGGCGGACGTCCGCCCGCCCGCACACGTCCTGCGCCCGACGCGCACACGTACACCGCCACATGTAACGTTAGGTGTGTGTGTGGGGGGGGGGGGGTTCCTTAGCACTATCGCAACGAGCGCAGACACGTGCCGACCATCCCCGAGTTGCGCTAACTTCAAGTCGCTTCAGAGGTGCTAACGGTGAATGTGTTTTGAATCGTGAAAATATAGGATATCGAGATCGTAAAATATAATATCGTGAAATATATCGTAGGAGGTTAATATTTCGATAAATAAAAGGATCGACCTTGATCATTATCGAGTAGGTATGTACCTTACATTTATTAAAATATCAAGCACTGGAAGATTTTGAAGAACAAAATGGTAACAACGATTCACGTGCGCACTTGATTATACAGATAATATAACTATAGTTACAAGTGAGCACGGAATATGCAACAATTAGATTCTAGAGTTATAAAATAAATTCTATTCATATGGTTATCAATATGAAACAAACTAAAATCCTTATATGTCGCACACATTAATACATGAAATGTTCACCTGCCCTCATTCATTTTCTTTATACAGGTATATACGTAGAGACCTAGAAGTAAACAGAAAACACACGTAAAGCTCGTAATAAAATTCCAACCCTCCGAAAACACTCCAGTTGGGAGGCTATTAAAAGAAATAAACCCGCGTTAACTGCATTTGCTAGCAGACGGGAGCGCTGGGAGACAAGGGGTGAATGTGGAGATGCTATAGAAAGGAGTGCATGTATTGATGATACGAAAGTAGAATAAAAAGATTCTATCAAAGCCCCTAGCGATAATGGTTTCTATTTAATGTTATTGTAATTTTTCTACGACTGAAAATTCGATGACTAATAATGAAATGTATATAAAGTAATAAACTGTATATAAAAATGGACATGGACACAACAAATATGGCCCATTTTCAGTACTTCTACTTCGATAATTAAGAAAAAAATTAGGTTCAATAGTTAAGATAGAAACGATAAACATGATTTTTGTCCAAATGTAATTTCCTGGAAATTAGACTTGCTTGCTAAATGTTTAAAGCACTATGAGTATATAGAAGGGACGTGAAATCTATGATTTAAAAAATGCACATGAAAATAATAAAAATACGGACGGACAGACAAACGAAGACAAAATGAGTCATGCTTCTTTTTATATATAAGCGCTTATAGAAAGGGGCTTAGTGAGGTGCCTTGGGAGAAACCTATGTGTAGCAGTGGAGTGTTCCCGGCTTAGACGATGACAACAATGGTCACGATGATGATCATTATGTTGGTGACGCATTTAATTTTATAGATATACATATACGTCAAGCCTAATATTTATATGTACAGTAAAATTATATAAAAAAAAATTATTTAGTTCAACTGTTAACGGATTATGTAACTATTAGGTAATTCAAAATAATTCCCGAAATTCTAAGAACTAAGTTCTTATCCATTCCGCAAACAGACAAGATAAGCTCAAAGAATATCTCTCAAAAACCCTCGTCAAGAGAAGGCGTTCGTGTATTTGTCATGTTAATTATTTCTTCCATCTCGTCAAGTCCTATTGTGAAAAATAAAATTAATTGAGTCAAAAATAATTCTCAAAAATGGTTCTTGAATTAGATTGTTCCATTCGAATGAATTGTCATGGTACGATAAACATCATCTAATTAAATTATCATCTTAATTTTCAACAAATCTTATGAGAAATATTTTTTAATTTTTCAAACTGTATACAAACGTGAAGTCTGATGAGAAATTCTAAAAGTTCCTATTGTAGATGGAACTAGCTAGTAACTATAAGACAATCGAAGATATAGAAAATTCTAAGGAGAGCAAAACAAAAATATTTATACACAAACTCTCCTTTCCGAGGTATCACTTGTCTTCCAAATCACCTTGAAGCAAGACACGAGAACAGAAACATTAAAAAGAAGATAACCGTTCCGTTATATAAACAGGAAAATATAAAGCAGATGTCCATTACATACCTACACAAATGTATATTTACTGCCCTTCAGAACGAGACCTCTCGTGCGGTGAAGGATGATATGAGGATAATCGAAGCGGCTAAAGACATTACATACACATTGCAATTTTGACTCTATTATACTGTAATTAAAGTTAAGTTAGATTGAAGCAACAACTACATTATCAATTATCAAATTCAATATTAAGATCAAATATATTGTTGCGATCCCCAACTCGCATGGGCATTGCGAGGATTTTGGGCATTAGTCTTCAGGGGAGGCCTATGTTCAGCAGTGAACTGCTGACCATTATGATGATATATTATAGTCAATTTCCAGAGAAGACTAACAATAAAAGGTTGACTGACTGCCTCGTTGGTCGTGTGACTGCGTCGTTGGTCGTGTTGGTTGCAAGTGCGACTGCCGATCTGAAGATCCCGGGTTCGATTCCCGGGTCGAACGCTACAAAATTTTCTATTTAGGAAATTTAAAATAGAAAATATAAATTAGAATTCTAGTAGTATTTCGGAGT
>DWEJ01000036.1:0-24179 GCA_018245835.1 Mysoria sejanus stolli | reverse complement strand
ATAAACTTATATACTTTTGGAAACACATGACAATTATACATATGGACACTTCAATGATTTTTATTGTTTATTTTAATTTTAACGAGTTTCTCACCAATATATTACTGGAATAGAAGAATTTCATGCATTAATTACGCTTGTATAAATCGATGCAATATAAATAAATTCAACTATCCTACGTTGTTATTATCTATGTTAATATGTATTTCAATAACATTCGAGAAAATTATATATTATTAACAATATGAGAACAATGTTGAAAAAAAAGTTAGTACCAAATAATCGATAAGTATCTGAATAATATAACGCGAATTGCGTTGATAAATAGAATTCACCGTTATTAACTGATTGGCATTTCGATAAAGAGATTATACGTTTTATTGTGTTACATAATATAAAATTTATTTGCAGTCTTCTGATAATACAGCTAAATTAATAAACACCATCTTATACTTTTTCAGCTACGGTCATAACTATTTATCTAAACAATTGGGGTAATATTCTCAATATTCACGTCACGTCAACAGAATATTCGATGTGATAATTGTCATTTATAATGTAATAATGCAATTAATTTTATTACTGCATTTTATTTTTATTTATTTTAACCTGTACTTAATTTACGGATATAAAATTACTTAGCAAGTAAATTTATTTCTTAACACAGGTAATACAGGAAATTTTGTAAGAGGTACCTACGTTAAAGATACATTAAAATTAATTTATTAAGAATGAAAAATAAATCTTAAAAGAATTTGATGTATTTTTATACTCCTACAAGTTTCGTCCGGTCAACAACGAAAAAAGCTCTCAAAAGAATCTTATTTTATTTTTATCCTTGTCCAATTTTATCTGAAACCAATGTCAGCGTGACAACCCTAATATATATATAATATAATAATGGACGCAGGTACCATTCTGCGCGGGTCAAAGTCAAGGCTGAAGAATAAATAAGTATTTGTCATACTGTTAAGCGTGTTGAAGTGAACATTATTAAATAAATAACAAACAGGTATCGTTTCGTGATAGATATGGATTGAGAATTATTTAAATCTCTGAACTATATAATTAGCTCTTAAATCATATATCAATAATATTTCCATTATTTTATGACGCATTGTTTTGAAATGTTAAACAGGACTTCATACATCCACAAAATACTAATGTATAGAAATAAAGACTGACTGTAACTAGCATAAATTTGTACAAGTAGGTAATATTACATTAAAATCATGGAATATATCAAACATAAACCGTAATCAATAGTTAACTAATTACCAATCAGAAACTTACGTTCAGAGTGTGTCCAGTCCAATCGTATATCACTTTAAAGTATACAAATGTAGCCATAGTTAATATTGAAAAATCTTCTAAAGATGCTACCATGAGAGAGAAATCGAATTGCGATTATGACCGCAATAAAGCGCCTTGATCTTCGGAACCTCCAGAATCTTCAGCAAAACGCACCGGCATCTTTTTAGCGCTATACTCTGTTTAAGCTATTTGCGTGTGTCAAATGTCTCACTATGCGCCTATCAGTTTTATAATAGTATGCTGCCACTGACTTCGACGTTATTCCTAGGATCGCTGGTTAGATAATTCGAACTTCCTCTTTTGTCGCTCGCAACCCTACCTAAGACTTCCTGTTATTCGCCTCTTAGCACAAGCCAGAGAATTACATTCGATATTTCTATATATTAATCCCAATACGTATTATATATACTTAACAACAGAGAGATTATTTTTATATTATTCTATTCACCTGTAGTTTTAAATATTGTTACAAAATGCTGGAAGTGCAAATTAGATACATAGGCATTGCAATAATCTTAGTACATGTATGTAATCAGTACACCCTGAGTGTGCTGAACATTCTAGAATGATTATTTCTATGTTATTGCTGGCATATTTTAAATAGGCGCTTGCGTTATTTGTACGTGCATTATCATTGGTAGAATATTCTTTAAAAAGATAAAATCAGCACAAAATGACTATTTTTTATTATACGTCCATCAGTATATCAGTATTTTTTTTGTTCAATTCAAATTAAACTGCGTACATAAAATCACAAGGCAATTTTAACATATGTGTTATCTGTACGTGTACTGTTCAATATTGCGACGTGACATGTTTCGCGCACTGTCACGAATACGTCATACGTCAATAACAAATAACATTGTGAATGTGTAGTAAACAAATCTAGAGGGTCCCAGTGCTAATTCGTTTTTAGTTTTAATAAATTAATTCCGTCCATAGTCTATAATGAGATCAACGTTGTACCGAAATCGTGCGGAAAGCCCGGAACGCGAGCCATTAATACCTGCAATTCTTAGACCATCGTACAGCGGAGATTTTCAAAATGAGGTATCATTGTAAAGCATTACTTTTACTTTCTTGATACTTATATAATTGTGTTCCGTACTTTAAAAATAAGATTCTACTTGCCATTTCATATGATCTGAACTTTTTAGCACATATTTTGTCTAGGGATTACAGATAATCCGCTCCTCTTTAATATTCGAACTTTATTACTTCTTACCATTTGTTTCTCAGTGTCCGACCTTTATTTATATTACTGCTTAGAGCTAATGCATTAATAACCATATAACAGCTCAAACATTATTTTTTCATTGTGCTCTCTACTCAAATTTTAAACGTATTAATAATTTAGCGCTAGTTTGAGAACATATGCATTTGTTGTGTTTTACTTTAAATGTATGAAATAGTTAATTTCAATGGTGAAGTTTCAAAGATAAATCAGAGAATATTTGCTTACAACCTTGACAATTCAGTTCCAAATCTGTAATAGCATTTACATGTGATTAATAAATATATTTACCATCAGGGTGCACATTTTTTTTACGTAGAAAGGTATTAAATGAATTTTTGTCTTGGCATTCACACCAACCATACAAGCTTTTTTAAATAAATATTGTATTAATTGTATTTAAAGAAACCAAACAAACTAAGCCTCTCTGTTACTAAAACGTAACTTTACACCCATAATCTCCAATGAGGTAGGCAAAGGAATATAATAATTTACACCTTTCACCAGTTATATTTACGTGACATGACATAGGGGGTGAGTCTATTGCCATTCATTGAGCACATATCCAAACTTTATGCCACTATTAGCAAATCTAAATTAGATAATGAAATATAGCTTGACCTGGGAATTTAACCCAGGACCTACCGATTGGCAGTTATGCTTGCAACAAACAAGACCAATGAGGCAGACAAAATAGGCTGACTGTTGTTAACTATTTCAAAAATCTTTTGGTATTTCTAGGAGTCTGAAGAGAGATGATTTACAGTGTTGACATTCATTAAAACTTCAGGAATTAATTGTATTTGTACATAATGTAGAATGTAATTCTACATTCAATTGTTACAATGATATAATTAATAGAGCCATTTTCGTTTTCCTAATGACCAGTGAATTATTTGGGCAATAAATATGGAACATAGTAGCTACTGTCACCCACAAAACCTGGGAATAAATAATATGATACAGTGTAAACTCTTTATAACATCTTTCATTATGAAGAAAAACTCTATAATATAGAAATTTGGTCCATTTGGTTGGTTTACCACAAAACCCATACATGATTTCACTTTTTATAATGCAACAGCCATTCTCTATTAGGAAGAAATATTTTCATTATCAAAGTAATTTTTTTAATAACCAGCTTACAATACTAATATTTTGAGGTGCCAAAATTTCTAAGGAAGATATCTGAAGTCATAAACAGCTGTCTTGCTTTTGTGACTGTTAACTGCTTACACATCTGTGCCATCATTCTTATATTACATTTTTTGTAGGGAATTTTGGTCTCAGTTACGAAACACACCATCCTCGTTGTTTAATGACGATTATTCAAACCCATCCCAAGACATGCACAAAATACTAAAACAGACACAAACGAAAACAAATATTAGCATAGTGAAACATGTCAGGCATGGTTAACAAAATATGTGTTTAGAATAATTTACCTATTAATTGTGATAAAATTAGAAATTATTGTAATCAGTTAAATTTGTTTAATTTTTCTCTTCCCTCCTTATAATGAAAACTCTTTATAATGACAAAAAATGCTCGGTCCCTTGAAATTCGTTATGAACAGTTTACACTGTATTTATTTAACTATACTGTTTGCAATCAAGCTATCTATAGCCGCAGGTGAGGGTATATGAAATAAAATACAACATATTTAAGAACAAATTCCATACATCTACAATGGATCATACAATGTTATTTAATTTATTTAATCATAATTAGTCTACATCTAAGTGGTGTGACTTGGGCATTGTTACAACTGAGAATGCAGTTGTTCAAATTAATTTTCCTACATGTAAAAGACAATGAGACTCACAGAATGTTAGAATCGACAATGTATTATATAGAATAGAACATGGGAGTGTGGTGTAACACCTCACTTCCCAGAACACTACTAAGTCAACAAATTTTTATTTATATGATTGATGTACCATAATGTCCAATGTCAAATAACAAGTATAATGATGCAGTTAGAGCTATGCATACCTATATAAATATTTTATATACAAGAATACACATTTAATTATAGATTTATTTAGTCAGTATATATTCTCTTATAAAATGGCTATAAAAATTATCTTAAAAATTGTGTTGAAGTATGTTGTTCATCAAAACTTGTTTATACAAGTTTTGGTGAATGTTTATACATCGGGTATCTTGTATTCCCATAAACATTGAGTATCTGTGTTTCCAGCAGCCAGCAACCAACGGGGCCATGGCGGAGGTGGGGGTATCGCAAACCGTGCTGGTGGAGCCTCGTGCTGACACCAGCAGAAAATTACCTCAGTACATTGCAGCGTTATCTGGTAAATATTTTTTGCAAAGCAGATAAATCTACATTAAGATTAGATAAAACATCATTGTGGTAAAAGCATTTGTACAAATAATTCAAACAAAGGAGGAAATATTTAGATATCAATAAACTCCTGGTCTATATATTATTTTTATTTTGATCATCCCCAAGAAAACAAAAACAATAGTTTTTAAATTTATGCGGTTCATAATGCATACTGAAGAATTGTTTATTTAATGACAAACTCAAAGTGTGCTATTTGACGTTTATTTTTATTATGTACCTGTAGATTATACATTATAATATTAGACTTAATGGAATATTATCAAAGTCTATCTCTACATTATCAAAGTCTAGTAGTATGATCTACTTATCATTAGTACTATCTATTATTTTGTTATTAAACAAGACTCATTATAATTTTTAAGCTGAATGTGATAGCAATAATCATATTTCGAAAGTCACAGTTGTTAAAGACGTAATTATTAACATAGCATTTGCAACCAACAAGACCAACAAGTAGTTCCTCTTGCTGGTTTCAAACGCGACTGTGTAACGGGAGGACCTATGTTCAATTCCCGGTTTGGGCATTATGTAAATATCATTCTGAAGTGCGTAGTGCGAAGCGACTGTGGCCGAACGTCTAAGGGCATCGGTGGAAAGTGGTCGGAAAAGCGAAAGTTGTTATGATAAACATCGTGCCACTGCATTGATAAGATGCAGGGTGATATTGTGCTCGTCGATATAATCGTCTCCGTACATGAGCACTCGGTGTCGTTCGTCTTTGTGAGATAGTTGTGTTTTTGTTCTCAATTTCAGAACTCATTTCATTATCATCATAATAATCAAATCTTTTTTTGTTGTTACAATGTTAAATGCGAATCTTTTCTCAGAACGAGTGTCAAATTCTACTCAGTCAAGTGCGACTGTTTGGTGAATTTCACACGGATTAGAGAACTCTATGGAGAACTAAGACGGGCATGTTTTCCCACAATGTTTTTGCTTCACACAATGATTTATAATCTTGTAAATGTAAATTACTATTTATAATAAGAGATACACGCCAGGATTCAAATCCCACGGCTCCGAAGTGGAAGCTGAAATCTATACAACTTGGCTACCACTGCTACTTAAATATACGAAGAATTTGACTACTAACTAAGATTAAGTTAATTTTTAGTTTAAAACATAAGGGTTAAAGGCATAATAATTTCTTATCATGGCGTATTTGATTTTTAAATATAAATTGCTTATTATAATATTACTTTATTCTTTTACTTCTTACATAAATTTGTATACGTGATGTATTTAAAGAAATTCGTGGAAAACTTATGGCGATGTTTTAATGTTTTCTTGATGTAAGGTAATAAATATTTATATGCTATGAAGTTTTTTCCTTCTTTTGAGTTACGTCTCAAAATATTTCTTATTTTTTTTACTTATTAATATAAATATCGTCATTAGCTTCATATAAATAATATCTTTTTCCATTTTTTAAATATATTACTGGCCGTGAAACAAGAACATATTTTCTGACTTTATTTAACATTTTTCTTGTGGCAAAACTTCATGACTACGTCATATTATTATATAATTAAGTGCTTGCTAATTAAGTTTTTACTTACTCGTAATTTTGTAGGTATAACAATATGAATGTAATTTTGTATTTCCGTATCTGTACAGTATGATTGTTTAAGGAAAATTTATGCGACAGAAAAACTTGTGTAATATTGGTATGAATTATTACGAATCGTTGTAGAATATTTCGGACCTGTTTTTGATTCACGCCTTTATGCTCTGATTCAAATGTAGTATTTGAGAAATTGTAATGCGTAGGGTATTATCACAAATTGTATTCTAGCATTGAAATGTACAATAAAATGCGGCAGCGAAATAATGTGGCTTTAGTTGCTAACGAGTACCTAGGTAGGTATCTATAATGAATTTGATGTTGCGGAATCAAATTGAAAGGCGTGAGGTCAAGCTTTATAGTATAATCTTTTCAGCAACTTTCCACAACTATTGTACCATGTTTGCTTTGATTGTACTATTTTTACAATATTTTTCAAGCTGTCCACACTTGGGTATATTGGACCTACATATTTTTTCTTTAACCTAAGTAATCAGAAAGAATGTTTATATAACTCAGTTTAAAAAGATAAATATTCGCATTACAACGAAAATCAAATGAATTCAAAATGAATCTCAATATCTATTTCTTTGTTAACGCATCGCACAGACAGCAACAATTTCACGAATCACTGGTTTTATCCGGATTTTTTGTGCGATTAATCGATTGATCAATCGACTAACTAGAGGATCAAGTACGAATGTTACAGACGTTAAAAAAGCGATCACAATTATGATCGGAAGGTAAATGTCGTCGGATGTTTTGTGATCCACATAAAAACTTATATAGGTGCAACAGACTAGGTTTTTTATATTATTCAGTAGCATTACAAATCTATTAGACGCATCAATTTCAATGATTGATTTTGTCAAGTTTATGATCCAATGGCTGTGTGTGTTGTCCCAAGATACAATAGTTAGTTATCTTATAAATAAGTACTGGTACTGATTTTTGTTTTATTGATATATGACAGTGACACAATTTGTTGATGTTGATGATAGGCTCTGAAGACATGTTAATACAATTATGACTCTATATTACTAGTATCACTTGTGCGCGGAACGTTTATGGTTCCTGAAGCAAAAAGGTTATATTGGCTCATGTTATGTATATTCTATTGCAAACATAATTTGCCACCTACATTCGTATAGCGTAATATTCCACATTTTGTAATTGAAACTAGTCGTACAAATGCTGTTGAAATTTCTGTTTTTTGACCGCTAACACTCTTGAGACCATATTAATCAGCGTTTCGATGATTGAAACAGAAAAAGTTATGCAAAAAGCGCATATGGTATCTAGGTAACGGAATATTAGGTTTTCTTCACACTGTGACGATGCTAACGCTGAGTTCTGTTCGCGTGGCTGTGTTTAATTATTTGTATAACTGTCAAAAGATACCTATAATTTAATTATATCTATTAGATCTATATAATTATATCTATTAGATTATTATTATCGCAGACCTCGTTTCTACTCTCTTAATAATCGTAATGCGTGAAAAGGATTATTTTTATTAACTATGAGTTTTCTTTAAATAACTAATTAAAGTCGTTCATCACCGTTTTATTCAATTTCGGCCGTGACCAAAAAACTCAGCTTTTAAAACTACAAATGCACTGGTCAATTTGGACTATTTGCACAATCATAGTGACTATTTATCATAAGGTGTTTAAACATTCGTCTAAAAATGTGTGTGAAAGTTTGAATCGAGCCTTATGCGAATGACCTTTCGTTATGCGACATTGCACTTATGTGATGTTACGCAATTGCAGCATTCGCAAAAAAAGAATGAAACAGCTGCACCCGTAAATTACATAATTGATGTTGAGAAATTTAAATTGCTTTTAGCCGTAAATGATAAACAAATATTTTCGAGTAGAAAACTGTCTGCGAGTAAAACCTCTTATGTGATTGTCTGTGTGTGTTGCCGTTGAATTACCCAAACGCACAGATCCTGATACGCCTAGACATTAAGAAATATTATATTTTAGTAGGAATAGAGTTGTCACCATATGTTTAAGGGGTCAGCGGTAAGGCAGTATTACTAAAATGTTACGTTATACTGCTTTACTTCACTATTTCAGTAAACTGTTTATTTCGAAGGTGATCCTGTTCGTCATGTACCAAAACCTTTATATGCCTCTTATTGTCCTCGTTGCTATTATCATCAATGTATTTGTTGTTTCACTGTTGTACTCCGACGTCACTTCAGAATGAAGAAGTTCAAGGCCAAAGTCTGTGACGCTGAGTAAGTGCGATTTAAAAGACTTAGACATTAATTTAGTCAGCGAAAAAGCCAACATATTCAATCCAAAAAACTGATTCATCAGAATCATTGATGTTTTGATGTTCTCCGTCAGAATCTTTATACGATGAAGCACGCAATTAGAATGTACTGCCTTAGTACGGTGTACGTACATATGTATGCCTTGGCTAAAATCGATTCTTTTGTTGTTTTACATGCACACAGTCAGGCCATGGAAACTTGGATAATGAACCGTTATACAAGGCCATTGCTTATATTCAACTGTGATATCATTCTGTACATTTTCTAATACAAAACTTTGTTAAATAAAGCAAAATATTGTTACATTAACGTTGCTAAATAAACAAGTGTGTGCAAGTGAAGAAGTATTTAACTGAATTGGAAACAGATTACAGCAA
This sequence comes from Mysoria sejanus stolli, assembly GCA_018245835.1. Taxonomy (NCBI): domain Eukaryota; kingdom Metazoa; phylum Arthropoda; class Insecta; order Lepidoptera; family Hesperiidae; genus Mysarbia; species Mysarbia sejanus. Next base: position 15,032 of record DWEJ01000036.1, on the reverse strand, counting down.
GTTTACGTTAGTTTACGTCGAATGATGGGTGGAATCGCCTATCTTGACAGATTAGAATTGACACTGGCTGATGAGGTAATTAAATATTTGGCACAAGGTGCACTCTTTCTAGACAATAACGAATTAGTAGCGTGACGTTTCAATCATACAATGCTAGGATTTCGAAAAATTTAAAGCAACTACGGATGTTTAAGAGTTTGTACATACTAAATTTACAAATATTTGTCTTGTTACAGGTGAGGAATACTTAACCGTAAAAATGATTTGCCGCAGCGCGGAGCAAATAACTTGAGGTGAGTTCCATCAGTCCTCGTACGTTCAGGACAGTTTGCACAGTTTGAGCGTTGCTTTTATTGGTAATTACGTCATTTTGTTTGTTTCGCAAATGAATAGTGAACGAGGAAATGCAATGCATATGGAAAGTTGCGAGTATTAAACGTTAAACGTATTGAGTTCCTTGTTTTCACTGCCACACGACTATCCATCGGCTCCGTCAAAACTTTTTACTTGCATGTAAGCTACAAAAGCTTTATAGCTAAAAGCGTAATAGATGCTTTGGTTATAAATACTTTAATAATAATGTACTATAAACGTTCTATAACATTTTATAAATGATTTTTGAATGTCACTATAAAATAAAGTAAAAGTAAAAAAAATGTCATTAAATAATGTAAGGTATTTAATCGATGAGAAGCTCGTGATTATCTTTGTATATATAATTCGTCTGTACATGTATTTATCACTGAAATCTTCCTATATGACTGAATCGCTTGTTGGATTTTTTGTGTGTTTACAAAATTCGATAATTGGAGATATTTAAAAAAAGGGCCAGGTTAAAGGTACCATCAATAGACAACTGTTAAGGAATGTAGAGTACGCGAAACAAATCTGTAGGACAAAAAAGACTGTAGGAAATTGAAATTCTAAATGTCTGCCTACCGTTATGGCACACAGACAATATTTATGTATGTGTATAATAACAGATGTTAAATAAGTCTATATATAATATAAAATAAATATATGTCAGTAGAGCTGCGCGTGCGCCGTTGCTGACTGTTTCTTTTACACTTGTTTTGTAGAATTTGTAGACCGTAACGCACAGCCCGTGACGCGATGGCTATCAAGAGCTACTTGTAGGCATAATATAGCATAGAGCATAGGTGTTACTGGGCTCATTGAGAAAACCCTGCTCTGATGGTACGGACACGTAGAGTGAATGGGAAATGAAAGAATGTCAAAACAGATATACATTGCGAATGTTCAGTATACGGATGCCCAGGGAGAGTAATATTATTATACTAATATTATATTACACAGTAATATTGGTTTGTTGGGAGAAGTATAGATGTCCAGCAATGGACGGCAGTACAGTGATGATGATGATGATGATGATGATGATGATGATAATGATTCCATATACTATATTAATAGTTTATTTGTTACGTTTCCTGAAACAATTCTCATTTTGTTGAACATGATTGGCAATAGTAGAGTTTTTTTATTTCCGTTGCACGTCGAATTGAAAGAGATCTAAAAGTCATTGTTGAAATTGTTAGGAAGTAATTATTACGAAGCAGGAGATCAATAACACGGGGAAATAGAGCTTTAAAGTGGTATTCGTATGCCATTGTTCATGATCAAACATTTAGTTATTATACATATACAAAGTAACTGGACGGCTCAATGATTATTTGTGAATATATCATTTAGTGAAAGTCTAGTCTAACGTAACATCACGTCAGTAATGCATCGAGGGCTAGGCAGATGTGTATAGTACACTCCTACGTAACAGCAGTTACGTTTACGTCCTGCAATGGAATAAGTCACGAGTCTATTGCCATATACTGGGCAATTATACTGACTACGATTCACTGCTGCAAAATGTAAGTTAATCTAAGTTGTCTAGTTTTTTGAAAATGATCATATTAGGACCGAGTTCAGTAGCGCGTTAATCGTGAGGCTTATTTCCAGCAGAACACATGAACAGGCCCATGGTGGTCTATTATCGATTTTCAGTAACAATCCTCGTGCATCAAAACAAACTGATCCACAGTAATAAAGATCGCTACTGATATCCATATTATCATAATCATCAATAAATATCTTCCCGCATGCACGCAACGCATTCCGATTTCCACGCATTGTTCATCTGAGTACAATATCCATAATAGCGTTAATAATAACGCATTCGATGTTTATCACGCCAAGCATCCTACGACACGATACGATATCGAGTGACGTCTAAATAACCGCCTAATGTTTCTTGAGAAACATCAAAGCAATTATGTAATTGTTGCTAAGAATTTCCCTCAAATTATGTTATTTTCCTATGTTCGTCTATTAAAACCTCCAAGTTTCGTCTTATTGCCAACTGCACTAATAAGATGTAAAATTATCATGTTCGCCAACATCGTAAATTGCCACATTTAGAATGATCTCGAATAAAGAAATATGTAAATTACAAGTAATTATCATCTATTACACATAAAGGAAATATATTTTAGTAATAAATCACGTCTATTTGATATTGCAATACATCTTTATGCGGTCCAAATTAACGTAAAATGTATTAATTAATATAAAATAGTTATATAAAATCGAATTTAAATCTAAATATTGTGTTCTTAATATTTTTTACATCTGATAAAATTTTGGACACTAACACAGATTAAATCCACGCAAAGGAGTCAGGTAACTTAGAATACTTACTTTATTGGATACCAAAACCAGTGAAATAAATGAAACGAGTGAAATAAGTGAAATTGAGCGAATGAAATCGATGGTGAAAACTGCTTAGTTAAATATAATATCATATGATAGAGATATATCTGTAAAACATAATAATAATAGTTATATGGTGAAATGCCTTACATATAGCTCATCAGACTTCAAGTTAAGTAGAAATTTATTAGGATAATGAGACAGCTGATAAATACATGTATATAAATTACATACGTATTTAAATTTTCACAAATGAATCGGGGAATGAATTTATGTATGTTCCTGTATGGAACTCGAAACTATGACCTGCTAACCGTTTAATAGGCTAGCAACTACGCCAACAGGATCAACATCACTTAACTACTGAAAACGACTAATTCTTTTTCAAATAAGTACTAATTTCGGTAATGAATGAGTTAAATTTAACTAGCGCGTAATACATTTCACTGCCACGAAATGGGCACAAGCATGCCAATGTGATTAATTTCAATAACTTAATCCATTGTGTCAAGGCCTTACGTCATACGATTGGGTACATGCGTGCCTGTTTGATGTTGCTTAGTTTATAATGTAAAGGCGTATGTATAATAAAGTTCCTAAATAACTATGTATGCGTTATGCGTGAAATGAAATATGTGATTCTCAGTATACATTGTTATTTAAGTATCTAATGTATATAATTTATTCAAGGTGTCTAGCACCTTTAATGAATTGTTACAATCTTAGTTCAAGTGCAATAATAGTATAGCCACTGTAATATGCAACCATAAAATTAAATGATAAAATTTCGTGCACATCTCACGTTTAAAGGTCGAGCTATTCATAGTTGATACAGAAGGCTATGCCATATTTTGATACATACAAGGTTGTCTATAGGAAAACTGTCATTTTCGTACACCCCAATGTCATAAGTTCACGATATTTCAGTGCGATAGATCAATCATAATATTTTTTAACTTTGTTTCGAAAGTATATTTTGTATACAAAAGTAGTAAGTAGCGGGTTTGAATGGAGGTTAAGAATATTGCACCCTAATATTTTTTCAACATGGTTTGTATGTAGCTAATGCCTAATGAATTTTAACTGAACGCAAAGGCACACCTTCGCGTTAGTTAACAAATAACACATTATGGAGCAGCCTTGTGCTTTATTGCGTTTTGAAAAAGGCTACGTCCTTTTCATACTTTTTGTGAGCTCCACGAGCCGTAACTTTTAAAATTTTTGAATAATTATGTCCAAATGAGACAAATTCAGACGGAGATGTGAGTGTGTAAAGTTGCTACATATGCCATAGTTTACTTCTAAGCGAGTCAAATAAACGACTCTTACTTTTAAGGTTCACGGAAACCAGAGACCAGTTAAAATAAAACGTGTATTTAAACGCTTGAGTTTTTCCAGATTACATTGCTTTCCCTAGAAACGCCTAAATGCGTAATTCCTACTGGTGTCTTTTATTTATGTAGTTGTTTCAGTACATATGCGATTGTCCATATCATTAGCTTCGTTGAGTTTAAAACGTATGAAGAAAACTCAAGGATTTTTCTCAGAACTTAAGTTCCATCCGTAATCAAAATGTTTAAGTTCAAAGTTTTCACATAAATATAAGCGACAGGAACCCTGGCAGTTTTCACAAGAACCGCAACATCAACTTGTTGCCCACTTCTGAATAGCGACGTTTCTCAAAACTAAAAACAATATTTTTGATATCGCACCGTCCGATCGGTGTGTGGTTTCATACAAATGTTATGAGAATTGAATAACAACAAGCGGTCGGAGTTCTTGACCCGCATTCACGAGCGTGCATTGTGTGGGTATGTATCTGATCGGTTCGTTATTGTCTCTATGCGAGCGATCGTGTCATCAATGCGGCCTACTAAGACTCAAACAGTGCAATATGATTAGAGTGCATTAAACTATAAAACGTATTAGGTTCCCAGTTGAATACTACTGAACTCTAGTGGTAGAGTCGTAGAGAGTAGACGTATATATAATAGTGCTGATCTACGGATTTCTAATGTCACTCCTACATTGTACTATTTGGCCTTCCAGATTGTCTTGTGAATCGCCTGAAATCCTTGCTTATGGCATTTATAAATCATGTGAACCGTTTTTTGATTAAGCCTATGTCGAATACAAGAACATTTTAAAGATTATGTATTGTACTATATGTTTCGCGTGAGAACAAACCGCCACGGACAAGTGGAACGCATCTGGTATCAGCCCTTGAAATATCTGTAGCGAGGCTATGAATGAAAGTCATTGCATTTCTTGCTACTTAATACTAAATTAACCTTTTGATGTCGGCTTTTGATCTCCCACAAAGTTAGCATATGGTAGTTACAAGTAATAGTACCTATTTAGTTGTACTTTGGGAACCCAATGGCAATGTCCATTGGTAAGTTTTATAAAACGGTTTTGTTTACTGAATAAAACGTAATTAAATGAGGGCATTTTTTTGATAGTTGTTGTTCAGGATTAATACCTGAAATATAATAAAGTACTAAATTTGATATTAAATTAATCATAATGATAATTGTACTTCATTAACAATTAATAGGCAATTTTTACTTTTAAAAATTGAAAGGTATTGAGATTTTGAAGCGAACTGATTTATACTTTGTGTTGCAACCGCTTCTATTTATTTGTTTACAACTTCATTGGATAAATAACGTCATTTAATATTTATGCCTAAAACAGAAGCAAAACGTGCCATGACTCAGATGAGTCACGTCTAGGTCCACGTCTGCTTATTTACCAAAAACAAGACGTCCTCGAAATCTTTGACAGAGCAATATATTTATTTTTAATGGTCCATAGAAACCATTAGTGGGATGCGTAACACTTTACGAGTAACGTATATGGGAACTAGGATTTGATTTCTCTTTTAGCATCAACGTGTACGTATTTGCTTGTCATCTATCATTATTTAACGTTGTTACAGACGGACGGATTCAGATTTGCGTTTTTTCTCGAATATACATAATCTATTTTGGAATTCATGTCTGGATATGTGCCCGATGCATGGCAATAGGCTGACCATCTATTCCATAGTGGGACGTAAATGTAACCGGTGAAACGTGGGAGTGTTCTACATTCCTCTGCCTACCTCTTCGGGGATTACAGGCGTGAAATTACGTTTTTTACGTTCTATTTTGGGATCCAGTAGCATCTAATTTTTGTTTATCTGTATTTTTATTTTGGTAAATCTTATACATTATGGACTAATCATGTTCTTATTATATAAATAATTTTGATAGCATTTGTAGAATCATTTTAAAAGTAATACTTAAACGTGAAAATTATATGAAATTTTGAAGGGTTTTTCTGGTCTTTAAAATCTGGTACTCATGAGCACTTCAGTTGAGTGTTCTTAATGTATGCAAAAATACATTAATATTAAACAAGTTCACAAAAAACCACTGGGAATTTAATGAATTAAACGCGACAGTACTGTTGTGTGTCTGTTGATACGTTTATGTGTGTGGGCGGTGAATTCTTTTAAGGTGTCTATCGACCGCAATATTTGTTCGCGGGGAGACACAACCGGTTTCATCGACATTTCATTATTGACGGATGAAATGAACACGACTTGTGCAAGTTTTAACGTATGTTATTATTCGATTGGATACGTTATTACGCGACCGATAATCATTAAGATGTTTTATAACGAAAGTTATTTTTTTCTTCGTTTTTTATTTTTAGTTTTAAGGATTCAATTTCATATTGGAAATTGAAAGCCTGAACTTGACCTTTGATTGCTATGTGGTAGTTGTTAATGAATTTTAATCTTGTTAGAACTTTCAAAAGGTACAAATATTTCCAATTCAATTGCTTAGCTCGTTTCACACACTTTCGTTTATTTGTTTCTGGTACAATTAAACAACATAAGCAAACAGAACAATTGAACTTAGTATCAAATTTTCAAATTAACTGTTGTTAGAATTCACTATCTCATTGGTTCAGCAGTTAAAGAATCGAACTGCCACACTGTGCGTTTCATTCCCAGTTACCATAAATAACTTATGACGAAAATGAGTACCTACTTGTTACGTGTCTGGGTGTGAAATTGTTTATAAAAGTCTGTATTTAACAGTTTTTATATGTAGTTTATCAGCAGTTCGATTACTATAGCACAAGTTCTATCTGATTTAGGATCAGACGACCATGAAAGAGGTCGTAAGATATATGTATTTATGTGGTACATTTCAGGGTTTTACGCTTAACATATCTCGGAACTTACCTAGGTGGGAATAACAAAAAGGCCGACTGTTATTATTGTAGAATGGCCCTTCAAAGGTTGCCGCAGCCCACGCGCCGGCGCGTCATCGTAGTTCATGTTAATGTCTTCACGTACATAATTGATTATGATAATAAAAAAAATTACGAGACTGGAAAAGTACCGCTTAAATGTAGCGCTTATTATTACATATATTCAAATACATGTCGCTCATTGAATTAAATGTAACAAATTACTTAAAATGTTTAGTTACTTTAAAAAAAAAAGATCATATATTAGTACAACTAGCTACAACAAAACAGCCTCAAAAATTAACATAATATATTTAATTGAAATTTTTAACATAAAAGTAGTTATTGTGAGTTAACCATAAGATATAAGACACATCCTATCGTGGACTTTTTTGTAGTATTTTTATAGGTCGACAATTCTCTAATACATTATTTTGGTGTATCTCTCCTGCTTTACGTGGCGCATGCGGGTAAAGCTGCTAGTATGCAAGATTTTTCAACATTAATCGCTATATCTCCCGATCGTGTGGGATTATTGGCAGGAAATTATGCTAATTATTTCACCTTTTTCAGTTAGAATAGGTGGAAATACGGATTAGTGCCTAACGTCTTTAATGGAAGGTTTTACGAAACCTTGAAATCTTTGCCTAGATTTAGTGATTGTTACTGAGTCATTGTGTTTTATGCCAGTCAATAGTATACTAAAAATACTTTAAGTTTCATTGGTGGACTTGTCGCGATTGGGATAATTAGGTTAGGATATATTGTTAATGGTCGACATAGATTGAAAATCCTGGGTACAGATGTTGGCTTGCACCTTCTTACAAAATTGCCTGAATTTTTATTATAAAATATAACTTTCTAAATACATTGCTAGGAAGTTGTACATTAGGGGTTTCCATGTTTTTTAAATCAAATGTCCTCTGCCGCAATAAACTTGATCGTTAGTTTGACAGAAGTGTTGATTTTAATAAAGATGATGATTAAGAACTTTGACGCTAATTATTTTGTACTCCATCAAAAAATTAAATTTAAAATGCAATTTCTTCTATACCTTACATTTAGTCTAATAATAGTGTGTAAGTATTCTGTACACTTTTACATTTATATTTGCTATGTCAATTTGACGTCACACGATGACACATCGACAATCCCATGTTACAACCCCATAAAAGACGGATAAAGCCGTCTACGGCTCTGTACCGTGGACGATGGTAATTACGTAAGCTATTACCATCCAACGTCATATACGGAATATAATGGAGGTATTTAAGATTTTAGTTTAGCTATAATAGGCTAGATCCTATCAGAGAGGACGTGGGCGTTCTGGGTTACTCTGAGGTAGGCGCTCGTGTGCGTATGTAATATTTGGCTAGCATGTTCTATTGTGTAACTACTCTATGTAATATCCTTAGGTCTTGCTCTTCTAATATTAATAATAGAATAGAATAGAATTTTACTTACAAGCTTAGGCATTACTGTTCACGAAGTTGGTGTGGTGCGCATTGATTATCATTATCATCAATAAGACGGCATGGATTGGTTTTAACTTGAATATAACGACAGATTGAATGACGGTTTGTTAGATGTCAGCGACACAATAAACAATAGAATAATGCATAGATAAATAAGTGGCCCTGTTTGTCAATGTGCATCAGCGTAGGCGGTGCAAGAAGCTGCGCTCTGCGATCCTCAACCTGCATTTGAAGGGTACCTGAAGGGCATGAGGGTTATCCACATAATCTTTAGCGGAGGCCTAGGTCAAGTACTGGACTGCAATAGGCTGATGATGATGACGTAATGTGTTTAGTGATGTTCATTCATTACATTTTAATTCTCAAGCTAACATAGCTTGTGTCAAACAGTTACCAAAGTGCCCACAAACAGACAAGTGTAATAAATGCAAAATCAGTTCTAATTTATATCAACTTTTATGGTATGTCTGCAATTTCGTTAAAGGTCTCCTTACAAAACGGAAAGGGTTAAGGTTATAGTATAATATTGGTTGCCGTATTTCACTCTGTTCAGAGAGGAATATTGGTAATTCTAAAGCCTTGAAGATAATCAGCTTCCCCAGCAGAGGAAGTGACATTCTGTAGTTATAACATACACAGTAAGAGTTAGACTCTCCTACCAGAATCTGAACCTTTAGTTACGGATAGTGAGAGAATAAAATTTATCACCGTAAAAAGTACCAAGTTGTCACCGTACTCTATATTTTTCCGTTGTTACCAGATCTTATACTTTTTCTGTTGTTGGCAACGTAATATTTTTAGTTATGTAATATATTTCCAGTTTTCAGGATTGCTATGTAATGCTTTGGAGTTTCGTTGAATGTGGTTCTCTCTTTTACGCAATGAATATAAGGATCGGGAACAACGGTACCTTCATTATGCTTCTCTGTAATAGAGAATTATTTTCGCTCCTTTAATATCCTCTTACTGTTATTTTACAAATGGCTTTGCATTAAAACCATTATGTCACAGTAGTTAGGAAATCACAATGAGCTAAAATTAACGGTAACTAATTTCTATGAAGCTATAAATCGATGTGTGAATGAAATTTTAACTCAAATGAATTTTATTTCAAATGGAGAAATTCTGGATAGTTTGCTCATAAGTAGCGTAAATCTGCCACAAGGATTTCTAACACACCGCATGTGTCAATGCAATGAGTAATTTATATTAATCGTTACTTACCTGATACTTAATACTTCTTTAAAAATAATTGTATTCCAAATACAAATTATTAACATTACATGCAACAATACAAATAACATTCTGCCATATTTCAATTCAGTTTACACCGTGATCGTTATTTCACGGTATTAATTGAATCATTAAAAGGGCCATTAACATTCACGCATGTTTCACTGTGACGGCTGGGTTCATTGTAAGCTGCTGCTAAAATGGCTCTGGTCCATATCTAACAATGGAAATTCGTCCGACCTCACCTCTGATCGCGAGCCTTGACCGACTGCGGTTGACCTGTGTGTGTTTCCCTCTGTCTCTTATAAAATAGTACTGTGTAATCTGTTTTTGTGTAAAATAGTACTGTGTAATGTTGACTGGCCACTTTTGCAGTGGGTAATGAATCTGAAAGTCGCGCATGGGATCGTGAGTTCGACACAAGAAAAAATATTTGTCTGATGAACACAAGTATTTATACTGCGTAGATGTAAAATATAAATATATATTATGTAATTTATCAGCCTGTCTCGTTGGTCATGTTCTTTGCAAGCAAGACTACCGATCGGGAGTCCTGGGTTTAAATCCCGATTCGGGCGCTATCGGATTTTTCTAATTTAGATTTTCTAATAGTGGCTCGGAGTCTGAATATATGCCCGGTGTATAGCATTAGGCGTACCACCTATTCAGTATTGGGACCTACATTTTGCCTACTTGTTCTGGGATTACAGGCGTGATGTTACGTGCTTCGTATTTCATCAGTTATCTGGTTACCATAACACAAGCTCTCGGAATTACTTGCAAAAATAATTTTCGTGGAATATAAAGGAAGATATTCGTTAACATATTGTTGTTAATATGAAATAATGAACATAAAAGCTTGTATGGCATGTGTTTACTACGCGTTATATACGATAATGATATATAAATGTAATATATAATATATCATATAAATGTAGATTTTGGAATTATATACCAATAGCGTGATGCCTTAATCGTGGGAAAATCTTATATTTTAAAGGGATCACAAGCGAACCTGCTGACAGGAATCAGCAAAAAAAATAAGTTTTAAAATAATAAGTAGATCGCTAAAGTGTATCGATTAATATCAAATATGCAAAAAATAAACAAGCGTACATAGGTCTATAATTTGATTGAAATATTTGTAAGTATGTACCGGTCCATGTACGCTTCGCCGTAAAAGCGTAATTGGGTGGTCGGACGAACCGCATCGAAAGCGGTTTAGCATTCAATTGCCGTCTATCAAAGGAGACGAATAATTACAAAGCACGCCCAAATAAAATAACGAATTACATTGCAACATATTGATATAACAATGTATATGGGGCAGCGGGTCGCTTTCCACAACCGTATCTGTCGATCACGCATCGGCCGCACCGTTTTCGGTCCAGACTGCATCGTGCACATTGAAAACGCTTTCAAATTTATGATTCCGTGGCATTGCGTATAAACTGGCTAATTAGAAATTTTCATCTACTTACTAGATTGCATTGCAATAGTATACTGTTTAATGCTAGATTCGTTGTCGATGTATAAACTACTTTTGTGGGACACCTTACATTTTACAATTAGGTTCGTAAACTTAACATCACGCCCGTAATCCCCGAAGAGTTAGGCAGAGGAATGTAGCACACTCCCACGTTTCACCAGTTAATGTGGTAAGACGTAAACCCACTTTTCCAGATTCCGAGCCAGTACTAAATTTAAATTAGAACAATCCAGTAGAGTCCCATCCAGTAGAGTAGTAGGAACTCCCGATCGGCAGTCGCGTTTGTAACCAAAAGGATCAAAGAGGCAATCAGTTTTTCAACACGTATGAGTTCTACCCAGTTAGACTTATCAGACTAGACCAGCGATATAGTGACCAAGAAAGGTTAAAAGAGGGCCCTGGCAGAATATCCGTGCCCAGCTTGTAGAAAGTGAGAGGTGATGCTGATCAGGATCCAGAATATTGAACGGCACCTTAAAATATTTCCTAATTATGGAAACGGTTAGGAATTGCATTTGACAGTCACTGTTAGATTTAACAATTAAAATTATGTATCGTTCATTAATGAAGCCCAGCTTAAGTAACATACATACGTACATATCTTCACGCCGGGTCCCTCACGGGGCAAGCAGAGAGCACTGACTGCCAAATATCTCTATCCTTACAGACCTGCCGCGCCTACTACTTAAGTAATGATTAGATTATACATTTAAATCATATTTGCCTGTATGAGGGGAATACAAATATTTACTATTATTGCTAGCTTTAAAAGGTCAAATAATCTTATTTTACAATTTGATGTCTCGAGACTTAATATCAGCGCGTCGACTGCTAATTAAGATTATATTAAGAAGCAAAACATATTAGTTTATCATATTCACGGCTCAAGTACGACGGGTTATAACGAGTTGCCTAAGTCTATATCTATGTATTTAGGTCTAACCTCAGGTGTGGGTTTGTAATGTAACGAATGTGCAACATAATTATGGTCGCGTTTCTTAATGCTCAGCTGTGACGTTTTGTAACGATACGAGCATTTTATATTAAGTTTAAAGGATGGAAAATATTTTAAATTTGGAACGCTTTGGATGAGCTCCGTTTTCTAGTGGTTAATGCTAGTTTTTTTTTTTATTTTGTCGCCTGCTCTTAGAGGTTTACGGTTTTTATTGTATTAACAGACGTTTATGTTTGAAGAGCTCGTTCAGATTTCGATGTGATAAAAGGAGATTTGTGATAGTTGCTAGTATAGTTAATATCGTTTCGTTTTTCGGAATAATAAGGACCAGTTCAAAGAATTTTACTGATAAATCCGTTGGTAATCTTTCTCCATTTAATTTTTAAAGATCGAGATGGGTTTGAAAGTAACTTTATTTGATAATATTATGATTTGTATCTATTAATGGTCCTAGGCTACCGTGACCTCTCTTTATTTGAGCTAATTAAAAAAGCAAACGTTAATATGAAACGTTAATTTATATAACGTTAAATATTCAAAAAGCTTTGCCGTCAATAAGAACACGAAAATAATATAATCGTTGGATGTATCTGATTTTCAAGTGAGTGTTCTTAAGGGACCACTTTTATGTTCGAAGGTTGTCATGTCCCTACGATACGGTGTCCCAACACGTCTAAGCCGCGCTCATTGAATATTCATTAGCACATTGTTGTATGGATACAATAAAAATATCTTAGTCAGCCATGTGTCATCTAATATATGACATGGAGGTTCCTTTGAGTAGTCACGTGTAATGACTGGATTAATTGTTTGGAAACACATGTAACGTAATGTTACCTCACGTCTGTGTTTCTCCGAAGGATGATGCTACACGCCATTTGGCTCGAAGAATGTAGTACTCTCATTTTACATTTGTTATGTTGTACGTTTCATGGAATAAGACGAGTATTTTGCTACAAACCGGAAATAATAAAAAAAAGAGTAATAAATACAAATACTTCTACAATGTAAATAAAAGATATAAATATAGTAGTGAAATAATTGTAGCACCTACATATATAATTTTCTTCTATTCCCGGATTTTTTTATTGCATATTGTTGAATAATCAATATAATTGCCTTCGTAATAGTAAAGTGTGAAAATCGCCTTAAGTGTCCAGTTAATTACACAGAGCTTATATACGTAGCTCTACTGGACCTGTTTAGCTGTCCGATATCAGATATCTCGTTCGAAAGTAAATAATTGCTTATCGCAATAAATTATAATTAATAATGTATGTAAATTTAATTGTTTCAGGTACGAATCGGCATTCTCGGTTGATATAAGTATGTGTTTAATGTAATGTTTAATACGTAATGAAAGGAAGCGTTTCCTTCGAACGGATGCGATGGCAGTCCACTGATGGGTGTTTAGTACTTAGAACTTGCTATCGTGACTCAGTGTTGGAGTGCGTTTCCATTGCACTGTCTGTCATCTTACCGAATTCACGTCCGGTTTAATTATCTTGAAATATAGAGTAGATATTATACTTGCTAAGGTTGTAGGTCCAATTCTATTACACACAAATTACATAGATTTACATAGATCTGTGTAAGGGGATAACTAATATTATTACATATTGCTTTTTTTAATAGGTCACATAATTTTATTTTACAATTTGATGCCTCGAGTTTTGATTGCTAATTAAGATTATATTAAAAAGTAAAATTGGATTGAATTTGGTTATGTAAATTGGGAATAGTGTGGGGATATTATTTTTTAACTATTAAATGAGGTATTCTGAGTTTTCCTTAATGATATTAACGCGTATTAGACCAGAACTATGTTGCTTGCCACATTGATACGCGTATATTTATGTAGAAAAAATATTTATTGTACATGATAGAGTAGTGCCTGGTAATAAATTATTTTATTTTATCCCGATCCGTTACTGAGCTGATCTTTACTAAGACGTAGCGAGAAACGCAAAGGGTTTGTTGTATTTTTTTCTTTATTATTGCGATCTCTCTTTTGTAACCAGTAGATAAGATATTCATATATAGTATTTATTATAGTTTGCTTCATACGCTACCGCTTTGAACAATATATGGCATACGGTAACATTTAGGAGTTTCAATGACATCGTTTCATGTCAGTTTCCGTAGTTTACGCGTATGTAATCTATTAAAACGGTGATCGCCTGGTTCAATCATTTCTAGTTACGTCGATATTGTACGACATTCACAAGTAACAATACAATACCGCCTACTCTCAATAAGACCACGGCACACTTAATAATTAATTAATTGGTATCACAATATAATATCAACACGTAACTGTTGAATGGTGGGTGTGTACTGCACTTCTCTGCCTACATTTAAGACATTACAGGTATGATGTTACATTTTGTTAAGGACAATTGAATTCAATCCATATTACAAAACGATAAATGTCTGTTTAAAGAAATATATAAGGTACGTAAAGATTGCAGTCGCAGTAACTCTAGTTAAGCTATTCATTCCAGTGTTCGACGCGTCTGGCTTAGGTACGTGTTTGTTGTAGTCGGCGCAAATAATCTCGCGGGTGAAAGCGCGCCGCGGTCCGCGGGCAAATTGCATAAACACAATGTTTAGATAAATGTCAGTACTGTTTTGTTATCGCTCTGTTATGCGCAGTGGCTTTTCGATATCTGTCGTATATAAGCATGGAAAGCTCTTGAATATGTTATGATATCTGTAATATGCGTTTTGTTTATGCAGTGCTAATGGAAATGCAGGAAAATATCATGCGTGTGTATTGTGCAACTGTTTTTGGTAAACTATGTATGTTTTCAAATCAACGGCTAGCAATAATTCACTATTACTGTATTTAATATTTTAGTAATACACATTTTATATCATAACGTGAAGATTGAACGATTTAAAATAATAG
>DWEJ01000035.1:0-24253 GCA_018245835.1 Mysoria sejanus stolli | reverse complement strand
CTATTCCATAGTGGGACGTAAAAACGTATCCGGTGTGACGTGGGAGTGTTCTGCATTCCTCTGCCTACCTCTTCGGGTATTACAGACCCGAAGTTAAAAAAAAAACAAGTACCTAATATTGTAAGTTTTAATGAAATTGTACAGCTTCTCGTATTATATACGTTGTTAACTTTTTACGATCACTTGAGTGTATTGTTTCAAGACTCGATTCATCGTATCCGAGAGACGTGTGACCTGTGTTTAGATGCCATTTAGTTTGATCGAGGCTATGGTTTATTTGTATTTCTGAAATTGATTATTATTTATATATGAAATAATTTTGTGTTATATGTGTATTTCATACTAACTCGAGTTGTTTTACTAATAATACAGATACCTAGAAAGCGACGAATAAAAATGAGAATTGTTTTATTTAAATATAATTAAATTTATCTATCATTGTCTCGTATTCGTCTATGTTCACGTATAAACTACACTTCCTAATAACAGTTACATCATGGTGCTAAGTTTTCTTTAACAACACACGCAAACTCAAACCTACTAGGAAACTACTCACTCATACACCTAGACCGGAATATAAGTAATATCACACACGTGACCATAAGCTCCGAAACACGGCGCGATGTAGTATCTCGCTAGAGTGAATTTTTATATTCACCTCGTAAACTGGAAGCTATGTGTGGACGTTTGCTCTCTTTGCGTCTTGATACTGACGCTTGTTTGTACGTGTACGTAGGTACATACGTGTGATGTCGATTGGCCGTTGATTTTTTTATTAATTCTGTTGTTGTTATTTTTTTCTTTCAGCAAGTATCGAGCGACTGGGTGGCTCGGTCCGATGGTTTTATCGATAACTTCCAGCGCGGAATATTACCTACGAGCTGGTTCTGTTGTATACAGCAGTTTCGTTAGCTTGTCTCTTTTGTTTCGCGAGAGCTAAAATGATTCTGAAATTGTTTATTCTGTAATTGTTTTACGTCTGAGTTGAAATTAGTCCTAACGAGTTTTTCGCAATTAGTAAATAGAAACAAAATAATTCATTGCTTTTTGTTTGTCACTTAGTTACTTGGTGCTAATGTTACCGGTTACTAAGGAATGCTGTTTTCGAGTACTTTTATATCTATTATAATATGATATAGTTAATTAAACACACATTACTATAAGGCACAAATCAATATTGTGCAATTATGTAGAACCAATTATGTAATTTTGGTCACATTATTTTGACCGACCTTTTTAGTTCAACTGTATACCTATCAAACAAAAACGCTATGTTTCACACGACGACCAAACATAGTACCGCCCAGTCTGATAGATTAATGACCTGATACCGAAATGGGTCTTAGATGGCAGCGCCATCAATCACACTAAGGCACCGTTTAATAACCGGTGTTCTAAATGTCTACCTACGTCAAAGTCCTCAGAGTTAGTTGTAAGACGTCGCGGGCCTACTCAGAATATCTAGATATGATTAAAGCCTTTCGTTGAATGTAAATGATAATATAATTTTCATCGCAATAATGCGAAGGGAGCAAGCAAATTATGATAAAAGAATGTCTCATCGAGGTTCTATTGCAATTGCTCTAATTAAAATAAATATAATATTTCACTGGAACACAAATTGCGGTTGCACAAATGGCTGTTATTATTATTATATATCACCATTTGTTTTTGAATTCAAATTTTTATTCAGATTGTATTGAAAATTGTTGATCCATTTTTTTAAAGCTAAATAATACGTTTCAAGCAACTTTAAACACTGTTATAGTTTGAAAATAGCACAGGTTCATGTAATGTTTGGTTTTTGTAATGTATTAAAGCATATGTGGGTAGATGACTGCTAACGGTGGCGTACCTACATGTTGATCTTGAATAAACAGTCTCGTTCGGAACCTTCTTGAGTTTCATTGAGTATCCTTCAGTTTTATGCAAAGTTTATATTTGGAATATAGCAAAAAAATATAGATATATTAATATTAATCTAACTAGTCGCAAGAATGCAATGGCATTATTAATTAAGGAATATTAAAATGATTGTAGTAGGTACTCCAGATGGGCACCGTGCCGTAAATGCTGAATTACGAAAATTACTGTCACTGAAACGAATAAAACGCGAAGCGAAACGGCAAACGGCGGGCGGTGATAATAACAAAATTATCGCTGACGCTACAAACGCGGAAGGTATTCGGTTAATGATGTTAGTTCAACGGTTAATCATTTCCGTTCAATCAGCCCTTTCACAGCTAATCGGCTTGATGCTGTTTCCAACCTCTCACGACCTTTTGATTAGAGGTCGCTCCGCAAAGAGCACCGCGATATTATACCCGACCATTGACTTATCTTGTTAGAATTTACGGTCGCAATTAGAATCACTGTTTCATATACATATTACGCATCAGTTTGTAGATTATGAGTTATTAATGTATTTCACCGATCGTCAAGATTCGACTCTCATAATGAGGAGGGAATGGCCTCGGTCTACTACGTTGGTACGTCCTGATTATATAGTAGGTAGATTTTATACGTCAAGACGATTTTAGTATAGAACTCAGAGATATCAACTATGTACTCGTATATACCGGTATGTTTGCTTCCGGAGGCTAAGGGTTTAAATTACAGACTCCCGTGGATAGAGATAATAAATTTTTTAATTCCTCTGATCTATTAAACCATAAAACTAGTTGTATTTGCTGAAATTCTGAAATATACTGGGAAAATTATAAAATTTTTATAATATCATATAAATAGTAAAGTTACAAAATATTAGCAACAAAATTGGTGTTTTAATATTTTTTTCCTCCTGTTTTGTTTCTGGACGATCTTTGCGTAAATTTCAGTAAAATGTGTTTACTTGACTTTAGGTTAGTGTAATTTTATGTAATATATTTGTACTTTACCCGCGTCGATCTTTGCAATCCAGTGCTGGTAATGGGCCTCCCTTCAAGGGCTTTTGCTTGTAATTCCCAGGATGGGCATTATGGCTAGGGCTCGTTTAGCACTGCTTCTTAGTTCGCCCACGCCACTGCTTGTAGGCGGCCAGGGTATGTAGCAGTGCTTATGCAGGACTCGCTTTGATGCGATCTGTCAGCGACGAGTTAAGTCGTCTTTTATGATCCTCTGGAATCGCAACATGAGGCCAGGAAAAAGTATTTTCTCTCCACTAGGATGCAGATAGCTATGAAGTTCTACGGGAATACGGGACATATAGGGATTTTCTAACACTAAATTCCCACAATTAGGTAGCTCAGAGCCTCAGAGCTCAGAGCCAGTATGACAGTAAGATTATCACGTATTCCATAACTAATAACATAACTGGTGAAATATGGAACCGTACTACGCTACTCTGCCTACCTCTTCGAGGATTGCAAGCGCGGTGTTTCGTGATGTTACATAGTAGACCTTCTCGTCTCAATTGTTAATATATGTAAAACGTCAAATTCAATATCATCAGTAGACGCGCCGCACGACCGACCGACCGAGTCGGCGAACGACGGTGACGGCACCTATAATTTATTCTGGAAACATCCATATTTCGAATAGAATACGGAACGTTGATCGTTATATTATGCTTATTCTCGCGCACAACGACCGCACTGAATCGTATTCGGTCACGGCGAACCTAAAACAGTTCACGCGATGTATGGAATATTTAATATACCTATGTATGTATGTATCGTTTGTATGTATATATTCGTCGGATGTCGTAATATGGTGCTCGAGTGTCATTTTATCGCCAATAAAATGTTGAGGACAGCTGTAAATTGTCAATCGAGTGTTTCTTTTCAATAAAAAATATTGACATCTGTCAAATGTTCATATTTTTTATACCCTCACCCATCAGTGCTGCCTGCCTTTGTCTACTTAATTGGATAATTGTATTTGTTTTTATTAATTGAATTTTTGACATTTTAATTGAATCGTGGTATTTTCTATTCTTCTATAGTAAATTTCGTATAATCAAATTTAATGTACCACAAGAGAACAAAAATTTATATTGCCGCGTCAAATTCGTAGTTGTGATGTAGATAAATTTGTAATGATCATTTCTTCTGTAGGATTTTGATAACAGTCTTTCTGAACAGGGGTCAAGATCGGCGTGAGGAATGAAGATTTTCATTAAAGGTCGCTAAGATCCACTCCGTCAACACTGAGATCACTTGTAATGACCGAGAGGGCGAACACTTCAACATTTTTCAATTGTAAAATAATAGACGACGCTTCGCTTGATTTTGATTTGGATTTCCTCTATATATCTTTTGCTTAATTATTGTTTTGTATTAGGTACATGATATATTTTCTATATTTATTCAGAAACAAAAACACCCAGGTCAGATAACTTTATTTGAAAAATGTAGCGTCCATTACATGATGTTAATGTTTATGCATACTCATGTCTAACGTAAAATTATTTAATAAAAATATCAAATAGAATTCACATTGATAAAAGTAGGTTAAGAAGTTCTTACAACCGCTTGTAAAAATGTCTGTTTCTTGTGGGTTTTTAATTCAATTTGTCGCTTGCCGCTGCGGTCGCGCTAGTCTCGCGTCGCCCCTTGTTGCAACAAAATAATATTCTCAGCTTAAGCTACTTACGCTTTGATTCCATTAATTTCACAATAACGACAACGTAACATCACCCCTGTAATCCCTGAAGAGGTAGGCGGAGAAATGCGTAACACTCCCACGTTTCACCACGGTACGTTTACGTTCGATACAATAGGTGGTGAGGGTGTAATATAGAATAGGTGGTGAGTCTATTGCCATACACCGGGAACAAATCCAGACTCCGAGCCACTACTAGAAAATCTAAATGAGAGAAATATAGTAGTGCCCGATCCCGAACACTTGCAGTCGCACCTGCAACCAACACGACCAACGAAGCAGTCACAACGATTTTCTCTATTGTAATATTTCTGTTTAATTTTATATACAGTGTTTTATATACAGAGTTTCTGTTTATGTATTTATGATGTCGAAGTTTTTATTGACACTTCTGTACAATGTTTCGACGCTTTCGCCTAGTTAATATATTTGGCTGGCGTAGTATTTCGAAGATCCGTAAGTTTTGCTTTTAAACGTTATTAAATTCTGACGGAGTCGAATTTTGCACGAAACGCGGAATATTGGAAGTACTTTAAACGATCTCGACGAAGGTTTAATTATTTCAAGTTGTAAATATATTTTAGAGGGTTTGTCTTACGCCAATGGCGACATTGTAAGCTTCTTGTAATGTCATCATTATTCGAAAATTTTAACATCAATTCTAAATTAATTACTTTCTGACGTGTACATACTATTTTGGGTGAAACGTAACGAACTATAGTATAATATTCGCCTTTTTTAAATAAACGTGCTTATAAAGGCAAAGTCAGGCATGTTAACTGATCGAATTGAGAAAAATGTAATGTAGGAACTTTCTGGAATACGAAGCGCAAGAATTGAAATGAAAAGAACATTGGTTTGTTTATTTTTGTTTCATTGCAGCGGCGTTTGCATTGTTGTATTCCGATCGGAAGAATGCAATTAGAGGACACAGTAAAATATGAAGCCGTGAGACGTCGCCGTTAGTCTAAAGGACACCAGCATATGTGACTAATCTAAGAGAAAATATTAGTCGTATATGAGATTTTTTTCAACCTATCTGTTGTTAATAATTAACCATTCAGCATCGTCTCTGACTAATTAACGGTAGAAGAAAACGCACAGAATAAATTCGAGTATTGCTTTTTCATAGAAATTTGCACATTATTAGTTATTAAAACTATTACATGTTGGCTCTATAAGAATAGTGATATTAAAAACACGGTGGTATCAGCTTGTACCGTAAAGGATGTGGCGTGATGACATAATGATGATCACAATGATTGTCGTTAAAACAAAACGGTGAGAAAATAAATATATTTATAAATTGGTACATACATTTCACACCGAGGAAAACTTTGCTTTTGGTAAAGCGGCTTGAAGCGGACGGTGTTCGAAATAACGTCGTGCGCCATTAAACGCAGGGTACGCGATCGCGCAGAAGAGATAAAGTTCTGCCTAGACGCGTTTAACGGCAGACAGATATAAGGAATTAGCTAGGAGAACACTAGGCGGAACTGTTTTGGCTGTGTGTACCTATTCTGCTTTACGCGAAAAGTGTTGTAGATTTGATTGAGAAACATGAGAAAATATTACACTGTACTGCTGATAATTATCTACAGGTGATTGTGAATTTCATTTATAATAATTTTTTAAATATGCTTCCCTTCGGTATGTAAAATAAATAATAGTAAGGGATTCGTGTCGGGGCGGAAAAAAATACGATTCTCGATCCAATACCGAAACACTGGGAGTCGTAAGACGCGACTAATCTCTGCGCTGGCAGACCGTGTTATGGGGCTGCCTACCCACGCGCGGCTAAACGCCCTGGCCGCAGAAACGGAAAGTTTCGGTGAGGTTCTAAGGATTTTTCGCAATATTCATATAAATTAAGATGTATTTTGAACATACTGGTTGAATACAGGCCACGGTTATTACTCAAATCAAATGTTAAAACAATTTGATATATAGAAAAGGTGAATACATACATATATACATATCTTCACACCGAGTCCCTCACGGAGTGGGCAGAGAGCACTGAGTGCCAAATATTCTTCGAAACTGGCGTGTATGTATGAAAAGAGTTATGATAGAGATATGATAGAGAAAAGGTGAAGATAATACAAAAACACAGTTTCGCAAAGCACTGGCAGAGCTGAAGCAAGAGGTGGAGGAAGGGGGGGGGGGGTGTTAGAGCGGATTTGAGCGGTTTCCTCAATATCAGTTCGCGTCATTAACCGTGAGAGAAGCGATCGCGCAGAAGAGATTAAGTTCTGCCGCGGCGTCTCGAGCGACTAGAGAAGTGTTGACTATGTATGTAATAATTTTTGGTCGGCGAGTATGTGTTGGTGATGTGTGTTTGTCATTATTGACCCGTGAACTGTTTTGTTGTAAACGAATGGCATTTATTAAACCGCCTCGTTGGTCGTGTTACTTGCATGCGCGACTACCGAAACAGACCTGGGTTAAAATCCTAGGTCGCGAGCTATTGGACTTGTACATGTACATAGATAATCCAATATAAATTCGATTTCGTTTCAATATGTACCTGCAGATATGGACATGGATATACAACTTTTCCGAATCTAATATACGATTACAAGCACCCATCTATGTTAATAAAGGTGCTAGACACTTAACGATTTTTATGAAAGTAAAATTAAAAATGGACACGAGCAATAAATTGGCCATAACGCCATCTAGGATCTTAAGAAAGAACAACGTATTTTAAGTTTTGTTGCCGTGACTGATTCCCATAGTAATATTGTATTATCTGGGTATATCTTAATAGTGTATGACAATTTTGCACCCATGAGCTATCTAGGTATGAAATTTCATACAAATAGGTACGCGTAGTAATTTTGCTTGATTGCACTCACGAACATTCGAACTAGCACACAAATATATTATGTGTTATATTTATAATTCAAGTACATAAATATACATATCATATCATGTAGACATACATATATACATACATATTTCTGTATAAGTATATGTAATTGTAAAATAATTTATATAAAAGTTCCTCATATTTGCCATTCTTATTCATAAGGTGAGAATCAAAGGAATTTATAAAACCGCAGCGCTTCACCTCGAGGCCACAAAGCGACGCGAACACTTGCCAAAAAGGCGACTGCGTGGAAAAGATTAACTCACCTGGCGTTGCAGGAGAAATATGAATGTCTGGAATATATCCCCCCACGCCCAAGTAAAAATATAAGGATATTATCGCGTGATATTTTCTTTGCAAATATAAATCCATCTTTGTGTAAGATAGCGGAGGCAAGCATCGTTTGGATTGGTGAAATAAGAAGCGTAGTGTATCTGTGATTCAATCAGATGTACAAAATGATTTTGTCTGCTGCATGAATCTTGTCAAAGTATATCTACAGTTAATACGTTTAATAACTATTTATAAAAGTTGTAAAAGAGTATGCATATCGATTATGAATTATTGAAATCGTCAATATAATCTCAGTATTGATATTATGTATATATAAGTATGTATATTTATAGGTATATTGTATATGTATATATGTGTATGTGTAATTTCTATGTTATGTAGATGTATATGAATATATGTATAACATATTATTGGAGTAAAGTATGCGCCTACGACATGCTCTAGCCATCGCCCAGGGTTGCTGGGAGAGAATGCCATTAGGCACTAAGTAGGCCCTTGTATCCCTTAGCTTAAGGTGCTGCAAAAGTATAAATAAATAAATAAATAAATTATTGTAGATGACATGGATATATCCCAATAGAGAACTTAGTGGGAACTCGTCGTGTTCAGTAGGTATCTCTGAAATACTCTGTATACTGCGAATAACGGAAACAGGTGGACGGATATACGAGTATATTAAGCTCTTGATAAGCATTTGAAATGTTGGAATTTCAAATGCATTACCTTAATTATCAACAATTACAAAAGTAAGTCGCACCTACCCAATAATGTAGACAATTAAATAATAGCTTTACGAAAGTGTTTCTCTTTATCATCATCACATTCTAATTTTATAAAAAAAATTCCTATTTTTTAGTTTCATTGGCTGTTCCCTTTTTATTATCTACTCTCGAATCTGATTTGCGCTAACGAAATATTGAGCATTTGTAAGCGAAACAGTAGAGCGTCTTCTACAATCTCGTTCAAATAATAAATGTCTTCAAACTTGATCCGGTATACAGCGAGTGTCTGAACAAGCAATATTTTCGTGTTATAGAAAACGAAACAGTTTGCGTGACTTATATTACAACTTGCTTTTTGAATATATTTCTCTATAAAAAATACATAAATAAAGCTCCAGAGCGACGTATGTATTACGAATACTGAACATGTTAGGACAGGGAAAAGTTTCCTCGTATTTCTTATTTAAATTCAACAAACTTTTTTCTAGTATTTCAATTATATTTTAATTGTAATAAATAGCGAAATGTGTCGTTCAAATAAATATTTTCTAACCTTTCAAATAGTGTTATGCTGCAAATTTTTTTGGTATTTTAAATTAATAAGTATGAACAAGTAAATTAGGGACATTTTTTTGTTGTTATCAACATCATAGTGCCCCAATTTGAACAGATAGGGTTGACTGTCTCTTTGCTCTAATGGTCGCAAGGGCTATTAATGGTCAAGAGGTACCAGGTAAAAAGTAGGTTGAATCTGATACCGAACCCAGGTAGGGTTCGATATGGCATATATGATATCGAGTGAAACGTAGGACTTCTTTTACATACCTCTTCAGGGAAATACGTGTGTGTGAGGTTTACACTTTATTTATTCAACATAAACATTGTGCCCGTTATTGTGCAAAATGTTTGTCGAGCAGCAAAACTGATACTCAATAATTGTTAATTCGCCTTGTTGACGACCTCACGTGGTGACCAAATATTGAGCTTTTTAATATCTTGTACACAATCCCTTTCATATGAGTCAGTACTTTGCTGATGTCAATTCTGCAATAGGTACAATCGTAACTACGGATACACTGATCTTGCACCTTACAAATCGCATCAACTTATCTGCACCATTGCCACAAAAGCGAACTGCATCTTTAACGTTAAAATTTCCGAGCTGTAAACTTTTGAACCGTCTTTGTGTTACTCTTACCGACATCACGTTTGGTTCGCGTCGCGTTTTCCCTATTTTGTAATGAAATGGCGAAATGTACCGAATTTAATCGGTTTCATTATGTGACATCACGCCTGTTATATCCGAAGAGATAAGCATAGGAGTGTAGTACACGCTGACGTTTCACCATTTTCGTTTATTTTCCACTATGGAATAAATGATAACTGTATTGCCATACACCGGACACAAATCCAGCAACCACAAGAGATTCTAAGTTAGAAAAATCCAATCGTACCAAACATGGTATTTGCCTCCAGGACCTCTCGATCGGTAGTCGCAAATGGTAATTTATAATGTACTTTTATATTAATAATTAGACTATGACCTTTAAATTCTCATTATGAAAGAAGACCCATGTTTCACAACAGTGGAACGATAAAAGGGTCGTAAAAAATGATAATTCTATGTGTATGCAGTGCTAAATTATGATATGTAATCACCAAATGGAAAAGGAAAATGGAAGAACTGCGTTTTGTCTGGAGTAAATGAAACTATTATCATTCAATAAATCGACAAATAAACACTCGAACAACAGTGAAATTGCGCAAAAATGAAAAAAAGAAATCCTGAAATAACGCTTATATTTCACGTTCTCCCATTTATTGCCAATAAGCCATAAAAACTAAAGCGATAAAATCCTTGAATACCTCACATAGGTTTTTTCTGTTTTATTGCTTAACGACGCGTCATAAATACGTTGTGAACAGGCGCAATCTGCGATAACGTCTTTTGAAACTTAGATATATATACATGTATTCGATCTTAGAACATCAAATTTCATCAAACTGGGTAAGCACTATAGGACACCAAACCGCAAGCCAAAAATAGTGGCTTAATAAAGCAAACGACGAAAAAAAGATGAACTAAAACTTGCACAATAGAGCCGCGATAAAAGATATCACACAAAAGGAACCAAACCGCTCCTTATGATTTCTCGACTTGTACGTGTGGTCTCTGAACGAGCGACGTTAAGAAATGAAAATATCCCTTTCACAGAAACGCCAGAGCCACATAATAAATACGTTTACACTGTCACAAACGCTTCCTCTGTTGTTGTCAGTGCACGGCGAACTAAATAGTTATTATGTAGCCGCTACAGAGAATATCACTCTCTCGGTTCTTGGGAAGATGCTAAACTATTTATTACTGACGACGTTGGTTCATTTATAGCATCAAGTGTCTGCTGTTTTCTAGCACGCTACGTACATTTTCTATTTGTACGTACTTGTTAAGATGTTATATGGCATTTAGGCAAATTAGATTACCGGACCATTTTAATGCCCTGTTTATGTGTGATAAGAAATGTTTTGATCATAGCAAAGAATCAACTACTACAGGTCAATCAATACATAATTGTTGATTGCGTTCATATACATACACAAACGTAATACAATATACATATATGTTACTGGCATATGAAATAACTTAATTTGGTTTGACCCATCCTTTTAACTATAATTTTTTAGTTCAGTCTGTATAATTATATAACTTGTACTTTTCTATCTTCATAATCATCATTTTCCAATTCCATATTCATATCTTATTAAAAGATATTTGTAACTTTAAAAAAAATCTAAATTCTGCATACACTAATCTAAAGACAAGTTATGTTGCGTTTTGGAAAAAATACACTTCATTATTACTACATCTGAATGCTAGTAATGTAATGTTAAAACGCTAATTACCTCGTCGCTCGCTTCAACGCTGCAGCGGTCTCTGAATGAAAGGCGTGTTTCCGCGGGATTCTCGTCGAGATGGTTCCACAAGTTTAGTCGTTTCTCCTTTATTTATGAGCTCCTCAAGAGCCAGGTGTGTCTGAACTAAAAACAGAGTTCCCTCTGTCCTACTTGCAATATAAGTGGAGGTATTTTCTCATTTGGATGTTCTAATTCCACCATTACATTTCAGTTCTCGTGTGCCGCGTAAAAATATTGTTGTGAAAATGGGACTCAGAAGTGGGTTTCTGTCGTGGAGTTGAATCCTTACTCGCGCTTAAGTGTAAATTGTTACCTCTGGTGTGAATGTCTACTTTAGGTACTAGTACTTCGCTGAACGTAACTTTTGCTTAGTTTTTTTGGAATTCTTAGTGACGCGTATTTAATTAATGGAATTGGCGCTTTATTAATGAATTGAATAAAACTAATATGGTATGTAGGTGAAAATAATCTTACGGCAACAAAAAAAACCGCAAATTTTTATACAGAGTGTGCAACTGGTGTTTTCTAACAGAGAACTTCTGACATCTTATTTGTGAATTAAATAAACCATGGCAAGAAACGAACAAAGAATGTTTTAACTTATGTAAATCATTTAACTTGAATTATATTTCTTATAGTACCTATATAGTATAAAATAGTTTCCGAATACATTTCACACAAACATAAATCTTCAAGTATTCAGTTTTAGTTAGATATAAAATGTATCATGATCTTGATTACGCTCATGTGAATTATAAATGTATGTATTAAAAATTATACGGTACATTTTACTCCGTACTGAAAGGTCTGGGTCATCTACTAATAGTCAACGAGCCAAGTATCACCGATAGTTTGGAGTATTTACACTTAGTGAAAAACATACCGAGAAATTCTACAATGTCGAGTGCTTCGAAAAACTATTCGTTGAAACAGCAACGCATTGGCGACTCTGTGCAAAACTTGCGGTGCACAAATTTTCCAAATATGTTGATGATATGAAATGAATGTTTATTTTAAAAAATATTTTACTCGTACTTCGATGCTGCATTTCAGAAACCTTCGAAAATATTACCAATCAAAGGCGACATTTTGACAGATGACAATGTAACGTGTCATTGTCTCGATGTTATGAAAGAATACATACGACTGATAAGGAAAGTGGCAAAATGAAACAAGTTAATAAAATGATTACTATGTGAAACTGTGTGTGATATGTGAAACTGGATCTATGGTCTTATTGAATTATAAGTAATTGGAAGATGAAGTAAGATGAGACATAAGTACGACAAAGTTGATTCTCTCGAGTATTAGTTTGATCCAATAAAGTCCGAAGTTCCGTCGAACTTCGAGGTCACTGAATCTTCACGGCTATAGAATTATTTTCCCTGCTCGTTATTGTTTCGGCGGGGTTTCGTCCAATTTTCTGAATGGATTATTACAATAAATTTTATCTTTGTGATTACTTTTCTATTCTTGAAATATTAGATTTTTGAAAGGCTTTGCGGAAAAAAGTTTTATGTAACAATGAAATATTACAAAAGGGGACTTTCTGTTCTATATATAAACGTGGATTTGATTGTATACCAGATTCATTTACTTGAAGACAACACGATGCCATTATTTCTTTTAACAGTGTCTAAGTAATAGGTAATGACTATGAAGTACTAAGAAAACCTTGGACGTTACAAATATTAAAGAAACAGGACAAAAGAAGTAAACATAGAAAGCATGCCGCACCACGGGATAGTTTTTCTCCGGTTTTATTACGTAATGTTATTGGCGTGAGGTCGTTTCATTGCCTGTAGTAATAGTGAGAAGATTATGAAAGTTCACCGTGTGATATTATACCAGCGACATTGACACTTTTCTTACTTGTAATCATACAACATGTATATACTCTGGGATCATTTTTCATATGTAGTGGGCTATTAATGAAGGGTTATGATCAATCTGATAATCGAAAATATTCTAATGAAGTTTTCTCGACGACAATATAAAATTAATGAAAAGGCGTCAAGTTTTATCTTTAAAACATTTGCAAAGAATCACCGCATAAAGTGATTTTGTGATCTTAAAAGTTTTATATTTTCTTGTTTTTATCCATTGATAAATCTTATGTTTCTTTATAGTATAAATCTCCTGATATATTTTACTCGCTTTCAATATTAGTATTACAACTGAAACCTTCTGTTGTCAATATAAACAGGGCTATTGATCCTTTGGACAATTTATTTTGCATCTATTCGAAGCTGCTAAAATACAGCTCAATTATCATGTTAAAATGAAACTTATGCAACACAAATAATACGCCAAAAATCTAACACAAATATACAATTATATCATCATTCAGAAGAAATAAGTCAATTACGAAAAGTGGTATTTCTGAATAATATGAATTGCTTCGGCAGATATAACGTAAAAGGTAAATACATATTTACTGAGTATTGTTTGTTGTAACCTTATACTCTGATTATCCTCCTAACAGAAATTCGTCTCAACAATATAATTATATACGAGTGGTTTATTCAATATGTGTTCACAAGTATCGGTTACAATATTTGTGTTCATATCGAACCTTTATTGTTTCATTCGATTCCAATTACCCTCACTTATTACCCAGTTTCCTTCTCGAATTTCTTTCACATTACAAACCCTTACGTACTTCTAACGTTTTGGCATCGTAACGTATATTGCGGTCACTAAAAGTCGTTTCGTGTTCACTTTCTCTTTTTTCCTCTCGGCTCGTCGTAATCGCTAAGCCAACAATGAAATATATCCGAAACTGAGTTTGTCGTCGAGTGGGATGTGTTGGCCAATGATTTATGATCCTGCGTGTGTGTGCTGTTTATTTTTTTATTTTCACTAATCTTACGTTGTCACCATTCGTGCTCGATTTGATTATGTATCAAACCTTTATTTAACAGATTGCTTGACGCATTGTTATGCCTGTCTTTGATGTCATTGTCTTGATTTAAATATTAATGAAAACGTGAAACCATTAATGATGTTATTAAAAGATGAGATGAGAGATAAAAGATGAGATGTTGAAAAAGAAAAGTTAGATTAAAAAAATTGTTACTTACCATATACATTTTATTAATGCATTGGTCGTTGCAAAATGCAATTTAAAACATTTTTAGACTAATTTAAAACCGACATAACAACCTCTTGAAGTAGATCTTAAAATTTAAAAAATATTGAATTCAGTACTTAAGTACTTTAGTAATTAAGAAATATTATAGATTTCTTAAATAAAAAAAATCATTAAAACAACAAGAAGCGCTACAGAATTTATAAATATCCTACGTAGATAAGTATTTTTTATTTATCTCTCCAGACTCCCTTATGAATCCTTTTTGCCTCAATCTTTATTAGCGTCTAACCAAGAACTTTTCGTTCAAGATTTGCGCTTGCAACCACTCACCCAACAAGGCAGTCGAAAGTAGCTTATTGGAATATTCTTCTCATTATATTTTATCTTTCTCATTACTCAGAAAATTATTTACGTTAACTATGCTTAGACTAAATACACATATACATATGGGATGTACCATAATAAGAAAGATACATACGAACATTAATTATATATGTATATAATTTCATACAGGCCTTCAACGATCGCAAAGAAATTATGATTTGCCCAGTTACTTCCTCTATCTATTAATTGATTTATAGAGGTACAAGAAAAGCGTCTATATTGTGAACTATGCTAGACTTTGATTCTCACGATCGACGGAGTCGTGAGAAGGATAACATTGTATTTAAGATGTATTTCGGTGTAATTTAATTGGAGCGTTCGTTAATTTTGTACGTTACATTAATTATTCTTAGATTCGTAATTGAGTTTACTTTTATAGATTGAAAATTTCTTTGGTGCAAATTTCTTAGTGATAATTTCTACAACACCGAAAGTATTCCTTGAAATATAATAAAGTAATTCCAGGGATAAGATTTTTTATGTTATTATGAAATAGAACTAAAAGACAAGCACACAGAATACGTATCAAATTCATTTCAGAGTACCTACGTATAAGATTCATTTCGGTTGCGTTTGGTAAACTACGTGGAGTAGGTGGTCCGACGACCTGAAGAAGACAGCGGGAAGCTGCTGGATCCGGGAGGCCCAGAACCGGATGGAGTGGCGCCAATTAGGGGAAGCCTATGTCCAGCAGTGGAAATTCAAAGGCTGACGATGATGACGATGATAAGATCAAAAATGAAACTATTCCACGGAGAACCAAAATTATTGCATATAGCTGGATAATAAAGGATGAGCTCGCTGAAATCGCTGAAAAATTTAAAACCCGGTGGAGTAAGCAAGTTCTTGAGACTGCGCGGCTCGGCTGATCCAATCCAATCTACCAAAGTTAGAAGTTGAATTCGAGCAGCTGGGGATGGGGCGCGACGGTACTTACAAAGGAAAGAAATAGACCGATGAACATGAATACTGTCCGATATACGTCCAGCTTCAAATCAATAGACATCATCTATAAAGCAAAACAATATAGAAAACATTGTGCTAAATGAAGCATTGTATATGAAAATTAAGAATAAAAAATATAGTGATCTAATATACATATACATATCGACCCTTCTGTCGTTCCACTGTTGGAACATGGGTCTCCTCTCAGAAAGAGAGGGTTAAGGCCATAGTCTGCCACGCTGGCCTAGTGCGGGTTGGCAGACTTCACACACCTTAAAGAACAATTTTTTTTTTTGACTCAAGGTGTGCAGGTTTATTCACGATGTTTTCCTTCACCGAACACCAGTAGATAACTTATGGTAGTCTGAGATACGTTTATATGTAAGTACTCGTATGCTGTGTTCACAAAAAACGGCTCCAAATTGTGAATCAAATGGCCGTGTTTGTTTTGTACCAGGACAGTATTATTATTTGTTCACAATATTCCTTAAGCGTCTTACACGTTTATACAATACCCTTAACATTTTTAAACCATATTCTGCTAGAATAAGTTCTAGACAGAAAAATACATTTCGATCAATTTTTAGTATGATTAAGTTCGACATAAAGTATTATTACTAGCAGTCACTTATCTAAAGGTTGAGCGCAACCAAACTTTAAAATTTTCAACGGTATATTTGTTACTTATCTTTAACTGGGAACACTATACTTTGAACAGCTCATAACTCATTCACTTAGGCGTTATGTGTGCGATCAGGAATATAATTTCCAGTTTCGACTACATAAAGATAGAAATGATATTAGTCTTTAGCTAACTGCATCTACCGTCGTAGCCCACATTAACACAGCCCCAAAAGTACTACACTTTGGTTGCATCCAATCTTACCCGTGTTTGCTCGCTAACGGTCCTGGTTAATTACAATTTTAGCAAAGGAGATTAACAGCTTAACAGCTAAGCTAAAGTGCTTTATGTTAGCTGAACGACGCTGATAAGCTGAGCCGAGCTTGCCAGCTCGATTATACATACATATTAAGCACGAAAGCACTCTTTAAATATTATCCAGGTATCTACAATTTAATTTTCACCTGTTAATTTTTAATGTTAGCTTTTGTGTGAAGATGGAGGGTTATTAAAATAATAGTGTTTGTATACATTTCATTTAATTATTCATATAGCATTATATCCACCTCATAGTCCAAGTCAGTCAATCTGAATATTTCACGGAACTTTAATCAGCCTTGTTATGAATTACGCCTAATTACTGGTACTAGAAGTCGTATTTCTATAGACGTTGGTAAATATTTGCACCTGCCTGTTCGTTTGCTTCATATCATAAAACGAGTAATATAGACAGGCTCTCGAAGTACTTGCTCAGATTCTCTAATAACTTGACAGTTCAATTTGCAATATGCCAGTTATACTATACAACTATACAAGACGTAATAAGCAAATCTAAGTTATACTTAAATACGTATAGAACGTAACATTAAGCCTGTAATCCTCGAAGAGGTGAGGAGAGATCCCAGGTTCACATCCTGAATCAAGTTCTGTATTGGAGTTTTGTAAGTTAGATTTATTAAGTAGAAATTTGTAGTAATGCCTTGGAATTTGGATTTGTACCCTGCCCATGGTAGGATGTATAAAATAACAAGTACACCGTGGAAGTGTACTATACTCCGCCTGTTTTTGCCACTAAGCAAAAGCAGGCAACAATAAAAACAAATAATTTTAACTTAAATAACAAATTAATTTTCGACCTTTACAACATCATCATCATCACTCACGATCAGCTATTGCCTCAGCAAATAGGAAGATCTTCAGCATATCAAAATCCCCCACTATACGTAAGCCTCCCTCGAGCAGTTTTTGCCCATAGTCCCCATTCTGGGTTGAAAATTAAAAATGTTCGCCCTTAACAATGCACAAATTTATCAAAACAAGACTAGCATCTTCGTATTCCTTCAACATTGTTCCATTATTTAATACTGCCTTCGTATTAAAAGAAAAGAATGAGGGCATAAAATGTCAAAATATTAGATACATTTCGATCTACAGTTAATGTTTTCTCCCAACCGAGTAACGAAGTGGATGATTGCTTTCACAATATTTACTTTCGCCGAGTAAATTATTGTCTGCGGGTCTGCCTTTTGTGGTTGCTGCGAGGTGGGAGAAAGTTGTGATTTCGTCTGACATTTCCTTATACGAGTATTTAAAGTCATAATGATTTTACGAAACACTATTAAGCTCGGTCATTTCTACGAAATATAAGAGTGAAAGGAAAAGAAGAAACGTAACGTAACGTTTGTTATCCATCCATTTTGAGTAAACGAACAGCATCCGCCTCAAATTCGAATCCAAAACTTCACCATCGGCAGTCACTCTTACTACCACTCGACCAACGACCAATGTAACTTCACGCCTGTAATCCCCGAAGAGGTAGGCATAAGAATGCAGAACACCCCCACGTTTCACCAGTTACATACGTCTACGTCCCACTATGGAATAGGTAGAAAGCCTATTATCGTACACCGGGCACATATCCAGACTCCGAACCACTGCTAGAAAATCTAAATTAGAAAATCCAAATTAGAAATTTTGTAGTGTTCCACACGGGAATCGAACCCAGGACCTCCCAATTGGCAGTTACACTTGCAACGAACACTTCCAACGCGGCAGTTAGTGTGAGGCAGTTTAATATTAACTCAAAATAAATATTAAACAAACGTATCTAATATGTTTCTTAAATAAAAACTTTTCGAAGTATCAAAACCGTCGTGAAGCTGTGGTGTTAGTGCACGTACACAATATTATAATATTCACAACTGTCTCATCTTAATACCGGCGTCTTATACTAAAGGAAAGGAACGCTTGCAGCGCTCGCTTATTACTTCATTAATAATACGTCGGAAAGCGGCAGCTGCTATAGATGTCTGCTGCTGGCAGCTTCATAAATACTACAAGACGTTTCTACGGAACGTAAATGTTATCGCGTGCTTTCTGTTGCACGAGCGAGGTAATAGAATTATAAGCTTTCATATTCTAATGTCAGCGGAAAATTTTGAAATACACTATTTTTTCATCTTAATGTTACCATGACATGTCATAACTTTGTTTATAGATAACATAGACGTGAATTAGTCATTACGTGAAAGTCTTCTCGCCTTGATGGTGAATGATATTGATGTGGGCCAGTGTTGTCTGTTTTTATGCGGTTTTTCAATAGTTAACATACTTAAGCTGGAGATATAACAAAACAATGCATGTACTGAAGTTAAATCGCAGGCTAGCAACCAGCCGTCTGTAATCAAATTAGTAACTGGGAGGTAGGTTAGAGTCTAAAGTTTGATGAGATAGCACTTCTGGCGGTGCAACTGCTGATTTTGAAAAATAAAATTCCATACACATTAACGAGACTTGCGGTAGTTCGTATGTTTTTGCGCACTTGTATAACGTGAAATAATCTTATTCTGCTGTAGCGACTGACATGTGTACTAAATTCTTTTATATTTAGTGGATATTTTTCAAAGTTATAATATTCGTTTTAATATTTACAAACCCAGCTTGTTATGCCTGGCAGGGAATCAGCCCGCAATCGATATAAAAATCCTAATCATTCAATTTAGTCCCCCACCGCATTGCACCGAAAGGCAGGGGACATAAGGACCCCACCTCTTGCTCACTGTTCCACGCTGCAAAATGGTCGTAATTGAAATGTAGATAAGTTCGTAAATAAATATATTGAGGCATATAGGTACATACACGGGCAGCTGATCACGGGCATTTGATCTAATCAGATGATACTAAACATACTTATATATTTACCATTGAAACAGATCAAATACTTGTGTATCACACAACTATTTATCCTAAGCGAAACTCGAACTCGGGACCCACAGCTTATCAGCAGATTCATTAATCACGAGCCACACGGTTTAGTCTACAATCATAGGTACGCATTTATTGTGAATTAACCGAAATTCTGACAAATTCATTTAGCAAGAGTTCTGGCTAAGGGAAATTCTTGGCCATTTCTCGGCGGCCAGCCCATTAACGCGAGAGGTTTCGAGATCTCTTAAGTGAACGCACCGGTAACTCTGTTCGTGAATGCTCATTTGTAGCTTCGTATACTTCGCAACGCGAGGCGTTCCTCGGATTCAGTACTATATGTATCAAGTAATATACAAGGCAAGGGTTTTCCAGAACACTCTAACAGTTGCTAACTGCTCATTAGTGTTACAAGAGTTCTGCCTGAAACATAATCTCCCACCCTGTTGGTAAGGAATCACAAACTAGATTAAATAAACATAGCGTCTAACTTTTCGAGAATAACGTCGTTTTCGTTGTTTTGCATAATACTGCACGGGGACTTCTAACTTTTAGTATATTGCATTATTCCACCTACCGTTCGCTTCGTGTACAAATGGAGGCTTAAATTTAAATCTGAAATGTGGTACGTTGTTCCAAATGTAACCTAATGTCTCCTTACAAAATTTAAGCTCTCGTATAAAAAGTAATAGATGTATATTAAACGTCGTTGTTATGATATCTTGTTGTTTTCGGGTTTTATAAGTAACTAATAAGTGACGATAATGATCACTGTTGATGGTTAATAATGAGTGATAAAGATGATTTTCAACACGATCAGCGGGGCACTGTAGTTAAAGTTCTGCAAAGCGCTGCAGTTAATCTATATCTGGCTTAGATAATAATGTTATTATTCGATAATAATTGTGTTATTGAATTCTGCCTGACGTCGCGTAGGAACACGGTGTGTTGGGTGAGTTTAAATTGATAAATTTGTTTGAAGCATTTGCAAAATGTTGCAACAAATCAGAATACTATCTTTCAACAGAACAATACAATGGTCCAACAGAATAACGTATTATTTCAGAAGAATAACATACTACACTTACAAATTTTTCTTGTTTGTTCGACACATAACACCTTTGTCTGTTGTAGTACAACTCTGAACCGTGTAAAGTTGGTAGTGGTTATTGGCAGTGAAAATTAAATTAGATCCTCAATCTTTAGCAAAGGTGGAAAATTAATTCAGACCGAGCTCGTAGTAGCACGTAGACTCCTACAGTACGCGATGTTTTGTTTAACGTCAGTTCTATTTCCGATTTAGTATAAGTCTTCCATATGATATTAATCGCAGAATCCATTACGCGTAACTTATCTATGACTCGACTATAGTGGCCCGCTGCTGAGAATTGTCAAGCTCATAACAAATTGGTTGTCACACTGATGTAATTATGTATAGGTAGTCACTGATCACCAGGAACCTCATTTATCTTCTTGATTCTCTTGATTAATTCTACAAACCAGTGTCGAAATTCAGAAGGTCTGACAAAATCAGTATTTACGTTTGAACTGTGAAAATATTTTCAAGTACTCGATGGTTTCAATTGACATGGCGTTTCATTTGGAATGCTTTTATCGAGTTTAAATTCGTGCGCGACGGATGTTCCAAAGTCAAGAGAAGATAAGTGTTAAGCTTTTGTGTTTGTACCAGTTGTATAGCTGATTCTATATAAACACTCATTGAGTCGTGTAGATATGTTTCGTTACTAAAATCATAGGATAGTGATCGGGATCCTGCCTTTCATTAGGTACACGCATATATTTGTTAAGTAAAGAGCGCTTCTAAGTCTAATTGTCACGCTCTATATCGGTAAAGTAAGCCTTCCCACATTTGTTTTCTCAATGGTTTTCTGAATGGCATATAGGCTTTTTCGGCTTACATTTAGCCGGAATTGTATACATTAACCATGACATTTCTAATTTGAAAGAAATCTTACGTCTAAAATTGGAACTTTACAAACCCGAGTAATAGATTACAATAGAAAACCGAAATTTGAAATGTCTTCGCTTTCGAAGCATATCCTGAACGTCCTAGTGAAATTTCGTCAGTCTTCTTTGTTTTAATTTTGTCTCTGATAATTACATTGAACAAGTCAAAATAGATCCAAATCATAATTAAACTTAGGAAAATAGTGAACGTTTTACTAGAACTTGTGTCAATCAATGATTTTAATAAATAAGTCACTCATATTTTAATTATCATGACCGCTTAGCAACTGTTAAACTGAAAAAAAATATAGATATCACTAAGAAAAGGCGTTTGGAAGTTTGAGGGACATCACGAATAGTGTTGTTTGTCGAGTTTCTATCTGCGGTCGACGATTCCGCTTACTCGGGGTCGACTCTCGACTAGAGAGTCCTCGGTATTTTCAAAGAGCGCATTAACGGTTTGTGTTGGTTTCTCTAGATCCGTTTTTAAAATGATCATTGATAAACGAGACCACCCTTCAACAACATTTTATTATTGCTTCAACTGCTTTCATTATTCTGCTGCCATTAATAACGATAATTTTACTTTTCGATTCGGTTCTAGACATTCATTACTCATTTGCTACCAATAACAAATATTTTTTTACTTCTATTTTATTAAAGCGTAAAAATATTCGTTCTTAGAACAATCTGTATTGTATTTTGTGAGTAAATGGAAATAAGCGCGAACAAAACAACATCCCCTTTTTATTGAGAATAACTTTAGGAGTTGTTCGTGAAATTTTTTCAATAACTTCGAGGACTCTCAGAGGAACAGGGCTGAAGATTGATAAAGGTATGAAAGCAAATAAAAAGGTTAAAAAGTTTTAACACAAACCCAATCGTCCCGTAACTACTCCAGTTCAAAATCTCTTAGCCCCCTTGTCCCCACGACACCCACCTGTTGCGTGCAAGTTTGTTTACATTTGCAATGCGTGGTAAGAATTTTCTAGAGAAACAACCGAATGTACGTCGCAAATTAATCTCGATCGTATAACCGAGGCTTAATAACAATATTCGGTTAACAACACATATTACATGCGCCGCTTCCATTTCGTAACGAATGGTTGCTCTAGATTGAAACTGCGTCGAGTGTTCGAAAAATTTAAGCTTTGTGGACTAAATATTAAGGTATACTTTCGGTTGCAAGAGGGTTATATGTATACCGAAACGATGCAAATAGACCGGTTCGAGCAGACAATTATGTAAAGTCAGCATGCTCAATAAAACGTTTTCAAGCAAACCATAAATTTAGCAAATGACGTTTTACATATTTTTAATACTTTTCAGATATCTACTTAAAAAATTCATTTTCTAAACATTTTTACCTTATTTTTAACCAGCCCCAGTTTGTCACTGTAGCTCATCTCTGTTAATAACATCATTTAAGTGTATTTATGATTTGAGGAATATATCACAATACATATATTATATTCATATATAGTAATTTAAAATTGGAGATATAAATGGCATTATAACAGTTTACACAAATGACCAAATATCAGTTTAATAATCTATACATCTTAAATTTTGACTTAGTATTAATCTAGACGCACGTATGATTTTTCGGGGTGGTCCGGCTATTTTCGGACCTATAGGAGTTCTTTCCTCATGTGCTTGCAGCGAAGTCGCGGCGGAGACTAGTCTTATATCTTGGTACTCAAACTTAACATGTATTTTGTATTTGTCATTGTTTAATATACGCTAGGAAATACAATTTGCAATTTAAAATTTAAAATTTAAAATTTAAAATTTAAAATTTAAATTTAAATTTGCAATTTCAAATGTGTCTGTGAATTACATAAGTAGCACTTTTCAACTCGTTTGAAAGCACTTCTTATTATAATATGAAAGACACACGCGTATCTAACATCACGTCTGTAATCCTCGAAGAGGTAGGCAGGAGAGTGTAGCACACTATCATTATATTATTAAATGTTTCTCAATCTAATATATAGGTATATATACAGACCCACTCTCTAAGTGTATTCGCCCAATGTTAATTTCCAACAGTTGAAACATAAAAACTGATAACAACGCATAAAACTTTCACCGATAACGTATTTGTCAGAGAAATAAGTGGATAATTCTTTTACGGGTTTCGTCTCAAACCCTTTTTTATACTCTATTGTAGCCTCTATCCTAGCTCTAGCCTATAGTAGCTTCTAGCCTGTGTCAGTCTGTACTATAGCTCTAGCCTATTTTAGTCTCTAGGCCTAGTTATTTTTGCGTCTTCAGACCCGATCTACCTGATCAAGGACGACCTCAATCAGTCAGTCACTCACTCAGTCGGGGCCTTCTCTAAACGAATATATAGATTCTAAATTATTCTGAATATTCACATACTGATATAGGAGTACGTATTTTACGTATACTACAAAGTGTTTCTCGTTGGCATTATATTAAGTTTTTTTAACCCTATTTGTATTTTCAATGTATATAACATTTTTATTTGTGGTTCATAGCAAAGTAATGTTACTTCGTACAATGGATTGTTAGTTTTTGTTTTAGTCATTAACATATTTCAACAAAGCTTTATTAAAAAGAAAATTATATTAAACAAGAGATTATCTACATTTTATATATATATA
>DWEJ01000034.1:0-24258 GCA_018245835.1 Mysoria sejanus stolli | reverse complement strand
CATGCCCACTACGTTATAGAAACGGAGACACAGCAAATATTATTTTCTAGCAAAATGTATAGATACCACTAAGGAAGTAAATGGTAAGTCCACGAAAAAATAAATAGTTTTAAAATTTTACCACTAACTTGCACACTAGTGCAAGGTGCATCCCGTAACAGCACTTGCGTGAGCAGATGCGTACGACGTACCATGTTCAATTAAGTTATATATGTGTGTTTTTTAGTGCTATACAAGTTCACTAACATTAATGTGTGAAACATTTTATTACAAATTCTCTTTGAAAATTTCGGTACATAATAAGATGTTTGAATGACTTGTTGGTTGAGCGGTTGCAAGTGTGGCTGCTGATCGAGAGGTTCTGAGTTTGAATCCGGGGCCTGGTTCCACTTAAAATCCCATATAAAACAACAATAAAGTTACATACATACATACAGAACGTAATATACTCTTTCTACATCTGCACAGCCGTTATGTAGCTTCAATTTGCATTACTTATTCATTTTTATTAAGATTTACTGATGCAAGGGAGCTAGGAGCTCGAATTAAGAATGTGTGTGCTCAAGGATCAATCCTCTCTCGTGCTCAAGTGAGCGTATATTTGGCGAAGACGCTTACAACGGGCTTCTGGAAACAAACATTCCCATCAATCCACTCACTTCGCATCCAGTTTAACCACTTAGTATCGCACTTAAGAGTACACACTGATTAAATATTACTATTAAAAGATTTCATAGACAACATCTGACAATGTGTATCTTTCAAACTTGATTTCGTAGACAACATTTCGCTCAGTGTATTTATCGAACTCAAATGTTTCGCCTTTCGTGCGCGCTTAATGTTTTTAATTCCCATATGCATCTACTATTCATTTCAAACATGGATGCGGAAACATAACTACTAGGGGCAGTTATTAGTCGATAATGAGGCATTTTCAGTTATTGTCATTAAATAATAGGACTATCTTGGAATGGTAGCAATATTAGTCTAGATAATTTATTTATATAACCATTTTTACAGTACCATAGGTTCGGTGGTATAAGAGGGATACTTCTTGGCAATATGATTCAGTTTTCGTCCACTGTTGGGCTAAGAAGAGAAACATGTGAGGTGGCAAATAGGAACTATAGTGGTGTGAAAAAGTACTTAGTAAAAATAACCCAATAAAAACAAATATTACTCCAATATCCCAAATCCAAATTACCCAAAAAATAGGTACACTTAAATTAGATTACATTAAAATGAGCCTTAATACCATTTTATTTGTAATAATTTTCGAATAAAAGTTCTACGCTTTATTAAAAGTTTTAGTATTACGACGGTTGCTTTGAGTAGGTACACAAATTGATCAACTACTACACATTTTAGACTACATTTAAAAACAAAAATACAAACTTTAAAAAGCTTCAAAGGAGAAATACGTAACAATTAATAACACAGCTGTCAAATACATATCTATACAAAATGCTACAGATATTAAAATCACAATGCAATGTTGCCAATATGTTATTAATATTTCGAAAATTCCAATTTAGTTTTGTTCCTAAATCATTTTTCTCTCAAATATTTCTACTGTGAATCAGCATAGTCCTGACCTGAATGATCTTTACAAATTGACTTTCCAATTTAGTACATATGAAGTTGTGTTGGATTGTAAATCCCCATTTAGAATGGCAATAAAACGGAACATACCTCGTAATCAATTCAAAACTTATACATCGTTCCCATTTGTAAAATTTTAGTATTCAGAACACGTAAACAAAAGTCTGTTGCTAGCCTTAACATCAAGTTTCCGGCGACAGTGTCCATATAGGAATGTATACCGAATATACAAATATGAATGTCCCCAAATTCATGGAGCCCGGTTCCGTGGCTACGGGGGTGCAAACACGGACAAACGAGATACTGAATTATTCATGCCACTACCACCTGCCCTCAACGAACTGACATTTGTTACAGAAACCAATAAATATTTGAAGTATTGTCATTAACTTATGCTCCTAGACAAATTGTTCACCGGAAATGGAAAGGTGAACAAACTATGTTGCCTTTTTTATCTATCAAAATAAACAAAATGTTACCGACATAAGCTTTATACAATGTGTTGTACTATTAAATGTCTCATGGTATAAAATATTCGGTAAAATAATAAAAGAATATTATTACTAAAAATACAATGTAACATCTTGAAGACTGTGTTGGTAGGGCTCGGGATAGATTGTCTTCAGAGATATGCTTTATGCACATCCCAATACTTTCAGACTCCCTAACAATATAATGTATTCGTTTTGGCACAAGCTGGTTGCACTTTTCATTCGTCCAACCTTTGTTTCGTCCCCGATCACCATTCTTATTTTAAACGCTATTAAGTTCAAATTACGTATTAAATCTGTACACGTAATGTTGCATATGGATAGCTTATAAAAAGCGAACGCTTGGACGTTCCAAAATTGAAATCCGCTATAACGTGTTCCATTTCATTCAGGCCGGCGTTGTCGAAACGCACGCTGCAAAGTATTCTAAATTCAATTTTTGAAACTAAACCTTATTCCGTTGTACATTCGGAAACCTGATATAGTACAACTGTAGAGTAACCTATTCGTTTAATAAGAAACTTTTTGTTCCGGACCCCATGTTTCGCGAGTCGAGACGTGAATTTGATATTAAAAAATGCTCCAAGAGAAATCTTAAATTCAATAGTAATTTGAAAAGCAAGGGAGAGGATAATGGACCGAGTCGTACGCCCTGTTTTTGCGGTGTTGTATTTAGTTCGCAAATTCTTCAGGGTCGTTTTGTGTACACACTGGTTTCTGAACCCAGCATGTGTCAGTCAGACTATGGTGGGTATAAAAGCGCGCCAAGATTCTAATTACACAGTCAATTTGGTACAGCAGGAAATATGAATTATTGCCTGAGCGTAACCGAGATGAAATCGGCCAGATTTAAATTTCAACAAAGGTTTGTACTTATGAAAGAATTTAGGAGCAATTTAAGATCGGAATTAATTTTCTATTGGTAAATAATTAGTCCTGTGATTTTCAAGCAACTGACAGCCGAAGGGGTGTTCCATATTTTAAATTATTTCTAACGATCATTCATATTCAGTCGTAATGACTTTTATGAAGCCATAATGGCAGCGTAATTTAATTATTTTGCATGATACAATGAGTGACGTTGATTACCATGATTTTAGCTTCATTTTAATTTAAATTATAACTAATAACTAATTATAGCAATTCGTTACGGGATTGCATAGGTTTATTTACCGTTGGTTTCTTAATTTTAATACATTGAGGTTATAATCATTCTATACGTACTCTTACATGTCCATCAATACATGTTTAGAGACACTCATATTTATTAATGCAACATGTTTGTGAGAACCGCTAGCTTGAGGGATCTGAATTATTAATATTCATTGATTTGGAAGGTAATTTAATGAAATAAAAATATTACATTTGGTACGTAACCATTTTATTTGTATGATAAATTCAGAGAATACTTGGTTTAGTACTTGGTTTAATACGAGTTGCCAAATTTACTATACAAAAAATTGTAATACAGAATATAAAGGTGTTAAGATTCGAAATTCAAAGTCACACCCACTAACGACCGCCATTGAGTGCGCTTTTAAAACCGTCTCACATGTTACGGTTATGAGCGTTTTCATTTTTTTGCACCATTTCTAAGCTAAACTGTTTTAAACTAGCTCTAACGCGGGACTTTGCTCGCAGACCTGTAAAAATTGCATCACTTATAATAAACATCAAACATCTATTATTCCGCTGTTACACTATATTTTATTTGCTTGCTGAAGCATTTTTAATGTAATTACACAACATTACGCTTGCATTTAACCAAAAGGATGAGCAAAACAGTATAGTACACTCCTACGAATCACCAGTATGTTATATGTCCCACCATGAAATAGGGGGTGAGCCTGCCTCCATAAATATAATTTAATATCATCATCATCAAAAGCCTATTTCCGTCCACCGCTGAACATAGACCTCATAATTAAAAAGTAGTTAATAATCAATAGTATTTCAGATATCATTTAATATTCCACTAAATTTAATTATTTTTTTTAATTCCGTTTCTCGTAGATGATTATTAATATTATTTTTATTATTATTAAGTAGTATGAACATCTTACTTTTATTCACGCCTCAATGTTTGCTAGAAATAAAAGATCAGCCTTTTAAATTTTTCATCTGGTATTAACTATTTGATACAACTC
This sequence comes from Mysoria sejanus stolli, assembly GCA_018245835.1. Classification (NCBI taxonomy): domain Eukaryota; kingdom Metazoa; phylum Arthropoda; class Insecta; order Lepidoptera; family Hesperiidae; genus Mysarbia; species Mysarbia sejanus. The sequence goes on along the minus strand of DWEJ01000034.1, from coordinate 20,018 downwards.
TGCCGCCACTACAGGAGGCCTTGCGGGTACCTACTAACGATCTTTACTACTGATTCGAGAAAATACAAGTTTGGTATTATGTTACTTAGTATTATATTCCTTTAATATTTTCATTTAGATTTTAATCTAATCAAATATAATTAAACTGTTTACAAGCGAAAGTATAATCAACCTCATTGTCGTTGACCGGAATAATACCTACAATCCGCAGCTCAGCGTATTCATTGACCACGGGATCAACAGGCTAGTCCTTTGGACTTTCATAAAACTTTCCAAATGTACTCCACGGTAATGGTAACACGCATGGCAAACAGTAATAATAGTAACAAAATGAATTGCATTATTAAATAGTGTGTGAAGAACCCAGTAGCCCAGTAACTCGGTTTCAATGTGTTCAACCGTTCCAACCGCAGACGCTAACGGTAACGAGAAACGCGAATTATGAGTAAAAGTAAAATCTCATTTGGCTACGGTCAATTACCTACGGTCAGCTCTATGGATGAAGTAACTCTGAGACAGCTATAGATCCAGGTGGTTCTGCTTCAGCAATAAAACCACATCGACAAATCAAATATTTTTTTTATAATTCTGTATACCTCTTTTCAATGAATACTAACAATTGGTAGTAATAATAAATAATAAATTTTAATAGTCCTATTCCTACAATTCCGTTTGAAGTCAGTTAATGTCAATGGTGGCAACCACTGCCTGCTGACTGCACGTTCTCTATCGTACTTCCTCTCCATAAAAAGACAATTAACTACACTTTAGTGACATATTTTTAAAAACGCTTGTATGGCATACTGTTATATTGAACAAGTGTATAATGGTCCGTTTCGAAATTTAATAAAGAAATTAACAATTCTCGATTTTCATATTTTGATGAAGCAATGACAAAAAATCAATTAAGGATCGGTGTAAAATTTAAAATCTAATAATTGGGCGTTTGCTACATACACGAAGAAAAATGGAAACAAGTGTGTAACCAATTTTAAACCCATTATATACACGAAAGGAATTTTAAATGTTTATCAAACACAAAAAAGAACTTTATACAAAGCACGTAACATAATACGATCGACCATCAATCACAAAGAAAGACATCGTAACGGTCGTGATGATAAAAAGGGGATGTTTCTTGCTGCCATCACCGCATATTGGCTATCGTTATCATGCCATACCGCGCATGCATGTTCCCGCATCACGCGCATCGCTAACGGTGGACAATGTACGTCGAATTGACATCACGTTTTGAATGTGGCGTATCATTATATATTCGTGTACATAAAAACTGATGCAAGTGGACGCCGTTTTATGTCATTTCGAGTTTGGCCCACTAACATCTCTAGAGATTTATTTTTGTTTATCCTCAACTAAAACTTAAGTTACACCATCACATTATTGTTCTTGCCGCCAACATGTCGAATATCAATACAGTTAATACGCATCTATACATCTATACAAATAAATAAAATTGGAGTGCTGGTAATATTGAAATAACCACTTTTCACAATGCTTATGTATGTACCCGGTACATATACCGGGTAAAAATATTTTTTTTTAATTTGTCTATCTGTCTCTGTATGTTTGTTCCGGCTAATCTCTGAAACTGCTGGATCGATTTTGTCGGGACTTTCACTGGAAGATATCTGATGTAATAAGGAGTAACTTAGGCTCCTTCCATTTTAGAATTTGTTAATCTCCATGTGGACGAAGTTACGGACACAGCTAGTCAGGAAAAAAATCCAATAATGCAGAAGTACCCCCCAATTTCTAGCAAGCTTTTGTGTAGCGATTTCTGAGGAATGAGTTATAATTGTATCCAATCTAAGAGCGCCTATTTATTACAATTTATCTGACGAAATCGTAACCCGCTAGCTCACGTACGGGTACGTGCAGACGGCAAATCGAAGTGTGAACTACCTATAAGGCGTGATACGGTTTCCCATGGATCGTTCCATCACCATAACGAGTCTTCAATGTGCGTATGTGACAAATCGCGAAGTGCTGTCATAGCGTCGGAGGCACGTTATAACGACGGCTGTAGTTGTCGCAACTCCAACACGGAGAGCGACGTACTCGTACATTTTATATATCAAGTGAACGCACAGTGAAAGAGCATGTTCTTTCAATGTACACATTTACATAGAAAATATTAATCACCTACTTCAGAAATATCGTTTACATTGATTTTGAAAAAGGAATCAGGATTAACTGTGAAACAATACCTAATACGATCATAAAGAAATTATGATAATATTGTACTTGATTAAATTGCAACAGTCGATTCGAGAGACAACAACGTACGTAGTTAAAAGCTACTAAAATTAGAATGTGGAAATATCCTTGTCATATATCCATACACCAAATAAAATCATACAAGTATCCTACGAATAATTGGAAAAAAACTTCAGTCCCTTGATGAATTGAAAGATGGTGATCCTCTTGTCATATATCGGGCATGCTTAGAGAACTAGAAACTGTAAATTAGAAAAGTCGAATAGTGCCTGACCAGGAGTTTGAACGAAGGACCTCTCGATCGGGAGCTGCGCTTGCAACTAACATGACCAACGAAGCCGTCGTAATATATACATGATATAGTTGTTGGTAAACAAATAAGCACAGGCACATTGAATGAAAACATGTTGTTTTCAAGCTTTGAATTAGTTTTGAGAAAGCTGTGATTTAACAGTTTTGATACATTGAGATACTTTAGTGGCCTGACTTCGTGGCCTCTTATAAAATCACAATGGTATATATCGTATCGTATCGTATTAAGTGATTAAACTAATTTGATAAACTGAAGGTTTCTTAAAAAATATGTATTTAAAAAATACATTATTTAAAATACTTGAAACTGTATTTTATTAGGTACACAATTTGCAATACTTAATTCATTTTTATAAGTGGCCCAGCGTTTAATTTAAGCCTTATGAACGCCCTACTTTCAATACTAAATTAATGTTTCGCTTATAAATATTCCGGAAACTTCCGTGAAATTAAATTTTGTTTCAATAGCCTTTATTAATACAGCTTACGCTTTCCGCTTGACCTACTGCGGCGACACATACTTCAAATATAAACTGTAAATAAATGCTTACGAAAATTAAAACATCATATAATATAGCGCTTGTATTATACCGAAAGGGTAGGCAGGGGAAAATAAAAATAAATAGCCAAAATTATTTTTACTTATTACTTATTTATACCAAAGTGTCAACATATTCTGATAACAGGTACAAAAAACGTAACGAAAAAACAGATTTAATCAGTCTTATAAATATAAAACAAAACTTCAGCAAATACAAACCTAAATTTTATTACATTGTGTATACCATAAACCTAATTTGTGATACATTTGTGTATTTATTTATTTATTTATGTATCGACACTATTCATAATTATTTATTTAAATACATTACGGTGTATTATATCCGATAAATAATTATAACAATTTATGTAGTAACATTTATCAGCATTCAGACAATAATATAATTATGTACATATTAAGCACGTGCATTTTATATGAAACTGACACATTGACCTTACTGTTTTAATATCCAAAAAGATACCTACTTTTTTACATACATACATATCTTCACGCCAGGTCCCTTACGGGGTAGGCATAGAGCACAGAGTGCCAAACCTCTATTATTACAGACTGGCCGTGCTTGCTCCGCCATTCATCACTCTATTCATATGTGCATGCCGGTTTTGGATATTTAATTGTAAACTAAATGATTTACTACTCAAATTTCAGTAGGTAATAGAATACTTTTAATAATACTATAAATTAATGTTGATTAATCAGGTGTCATATCTGAATCCCCAAATATATCTTCTTACAAATACATGTTTATGTTTGCAAACACGTGATTTTTCTTCTGTTTTTATGCGTATCTGTTACATTTTGGAAATTAAATGTAATATTGCAGAAAAAACGAATACAAAACTGAAAATTGTTAAAATGCAACACTCCTTTACCGTGTAATAAACATTGCATGCCACGATGCCAATGTCGAGTTAAAAAGTCTTAGCGTTCCGTCGATCGCTCTCAAGAAAGTTTTAAAAAAGAATAAAGCTTTAAACCTTAACTGTTGACTTGCAAACAATTTCAAACTTGTTAATTTTATTTATGCCGGGAATTGCATATCAATAGTCGGTGATTTTCTGAACAAAATTACGAGTATTATTCATAATAAATGTATTATTAAATGTTTCTTATGTACGTTATACGAATAGAGTGATGAACGAATAGGAAGCACACCAGCTACGTAAGGGTAGAGATATTTGGCACTCTATGTTCCTTGCCGATCCTCTAAAAAAACTCATAATCATTATCAGCTTAACTTGCGTCCATTACTGGACATAGGCATCCCCCAAGGGAGTTTTATCCATACACTGTTCATGTCGTACCGTGGTATGTACCCTGTAAATCACTGGTTCGTAAGATTTACTCAAGTTCCTAAGCTGGAGTTTCGAACCCTTTACACCTCTAGCGTCCCCTATTCTACCGCTATACCCGATTTAACAGTAAGATAAAGTTACCAATTCTGATTTTCATTTTTGTTTCAGATACTAAAATGCTTAAATGGGCTGTGTATGGTAAAAAGAATCATGATGCAAACGTCGGTAATGGAACAGAAACTGAAAATGGGGAGTTACGTGTATATGCTAATAAAACCTACAACGACCGAGCAAGAAGATCTTTGGATGCTCAAACCGTGAAGAAGAGTAAAAAACCAAGCCGATACCAAAGAAGATCTTTAGGAACTGCAGCACGAAAAAATTGTGTGAAAAATGAAGACAAAGAAAACATAAATTATATAGGGAATACACCAAATTATTTCAAAGAGGGTTTCGCAAAGAAATCTGAATTCGTTGCGCTGAAAGACGTCAGCAATATTACTCCAACTTCGGGTACGCCTAATTTAGATAGGCGTAAATTTTTCCGTCAAGAAACCAAAGATGAAATAGCGTCAGATCTACCTCCAACACCACCAACTTATAGCAGAAGAGTAAGAGAAGCTAAAAAGCGTAAGCTGGAAATGTCTAGCGTTAATAACAACGAATTTTTTTCAAGAAATAGCTGTGCTTATAAATCCGAAAGACGCATTAAGCATATCGACCGAAGTCTGTTAAGTTCACCAAAACTAAGCCACAGTATATCAGAGCCGTCTTTAAATGATCTCTCTGACAGGTTAATGTCAAGGAACAGTAGCAAAGATTTATTTGTCAAAGCAAAACCAGCTAGCACTAAAAACCCCATTAGCACTATTAAAACTTGTAATGAAGGCTTAGTTGAAATTCAGTATGGTGATGATTTAGTAATAAATTGTACTGAAAAACCGTTAATCATCGATAAAAAACGATTAGAAAAATCAACGTTACCTATTTTCGGACATCAGATATTTACTGATAATCCTTTATATTTTAACAAAAATGACAATGGGCTTAGCAATATTAGACCATTAAAACGAACCCGGAAGAAATCGAATGATTTTGAAAGTTCTTTTAAATCGCCGTCAACAGATAAGAAGGACGTACATATTCTGCTAAGAGATGGTTGCTCACCCGTGTCTATGACACCACTTTCTGTAAAATTAGCAGCGTTAAGATTTAGTACTATGAGCACACACACAAATTCTCAAAAAGCTGAGTGCAAAATTAAGATAAATAATACTCCTGAATATTTTCCTAAGACAGAAAATCCTTTCACTATGGCCATCAAGGATGAAGAAAGTTCAGCCGAAATGGAAAATAAATTTATACTTTGCAGAGACTCGTTAACAAATGCATCAGAGTCTTCTGTTTCTACCACAAAAATGGGAGATGTTACACTTGAAAAAATGATAGAAGATATTATAAGAAGCACTAAAATAGTAAAATCTAAAAGAAGACTTTTACATAAGGATATTGTAACTAGTGAATATGAGAAAAAAGAAACTATGCCCACATTAAATTCCATCAAAGATCTGTTTGTCAACCCACAAGCAGAAAACAAAACGAACCTTATAAAAGAGGCTAGATACGTTAATTTATCTCGAGAAAATTCTCTTTCACCCAACGTCTCTCCGAAATCTACTCCAACTAAGATATTACCAGTGCACAGAGTTAATGAGAAGTTGCTAAAGAATGTTCCTATCGGAGGCTTCATATTGGACGATGGCGATGGTTACAATGAAAGAGAAGTTAAAACACCTGAAAATTTTACTGGCCATTCAAACAACATTTCAAATGAGAGGATAAGTAAATCATTACTCAGATCACGTTCTTTAAATTCTTCGAAGGATACAAAAGGTAATTTAGAATACATGTCATCTGAATCTACACCAGATCTTTACGCTGCATCAAAAGAGTGTGCTAACATTAGATTAAAAAGACAACGGTGTATTCGTAGAAAAAAATCGACGGTAAGCAATGAAAGCCTTTGGAAACAGAATAAGATAGAATCTAAATCATCGTTGTTGCGTACATTGCAAATGGACATTCCGAGCCCTGCATTAGATTTGCAAAATGTTTCTCTATGTGAACCTCTAAGTTCTATATACAATTGTTTTAATGGTCTGCCCGAGACAGATTACGATCGTTTTTCTGTACCTAACACATCACTTAGGTCTAACGTTTCGCATAGTAGCCTGATGCCTTATGATAATTTTACACAAAACCAAAGATCAAGGGAATTATTTGGCTTAACATTAGAAAATGGTATTCCCAGCCCCATTACACCTCTGCCTAATCTAAAAAGGGCGAGCAATGTTTTAAGCGAAGAAAGAGCCCATAAGTCTAGCAAATTAGATGAAGAGCTGATACCAGGTGATGGTATGACACCTGTAATTGAACATAGATCATCACGACGTTGTTTAACATATTCTCCAGAAGAAAGTAGCATAAACAGCAGCGAAGAAAAAAGAGGAAGTGTCGCGAGCAGCCGTTTTGAACGCAGTAGTGACACATATCAATCGCTTAAAGGAACTATTGATTTAGAAATTTTAACTAGGAATGACGTAATAGACGTTCACGGTGAGTGGTGACTATCGGATTCCCTACTTTATTTGTATTAACACTATTGATTTAACGTGAACTTTTGTAATGTATAACAAATTATTACCTTTTCAGTTATACGCTGTAAGGATTTACAACGATCTACGGGAAAACCGGAGGACATTAACGCGTATGCCAAGGTAATTAATTTGTTGTGTATAATTCGAACGCTCACCTATTAAGTCACATCTGAAATGTTTGATTGCTTCGATCTACTATTTTAATTGAATCTCAAAAAATCATTTTTTTATTCCAAGATATGAAACGGTTAGTGAGCATGAAGCTATTAATTTAACAATCTTTTGTGGAGTCGTAATGAAATCCGTTGATGGAAGACGTTACCAGAATTGATATAATCAATTTGCAGATTTGGTACGTGTCGATTGCTTTTACTTAAGACTAATGGACTTTAGGAATTCCCAATTTATTTTTAATTGACTTTTTTTCCGTTAGTCGAAGATACTTTTGATGAAATAAATTCAGTCATCCATGTCTGGGTGTCCGCGAGGGAAATCTATCACTGTCAGCAGCGGCCACATTGTGTACATAACTCTTAGTAAATGTAATTTGTACGTAAACAATGAAAGTCGACACAGTGGAAAATATTTAGTTTTGGGATGAAATAACCTTATTGAAATAACTATAATGATGGACTTAAATAAATGTAATATTATCCCAATTATTATTTTATAGCCGGACTGAAATTCGCTTTGAAAGCTATGACCAATATGACTAATTTGGCATATATACTGGACCGATTACAATCGATGCTGTAACCTACATAGTTGAAATTAACGATACAGAATTATAAAAAAATAGCAAAGGATCTGTTATATCTTACATGGAATGCAATTTTTTTCCAGGTTGTAATTAGTGGCGTGACAGAGAACCAGTCTCTCCCATCGCAGAGGTCCATATTTCAAAGGACTTCGGTGCTTTATGGCAAGCGGGAGCCGGAGTTTCAGAGGCACCTGAAGCTGCCGCTGCCCACCGCGATCTACGATCATGAGATGCTGCACATATCTGTGTGGCATAGAGACAAGAAATACAGGTAGGGCCCAGATCAATATTGAGAGTTGGGAAGCTAATCTACTACAAATTTAAAAAAAAATACTTTTGTTTACAGTCCCAGTTAATAATATACAAACATACATACATTTAGTAAATTCTACACAGATCAGAATAAAAAGAAAAAAATATCGGTGAAATTGCCAGAACTGTACACGTTCGATCAAAGACAGCAAATATTCCCAGCGCAACATCGGACAAAGCAAATTGTATCCTGCTTTGAATTTTGAATCCAAATCGCCATCCGTTTGAACTTTTGAAACGCAATTCGGGATGCTATAAATTGACATGGATTTTCTGATATTTCGCAACTGTCGTAAATGTAATACTTTCCATACACAATTTTCTCAGTGTGAAATAAGCTACGAGTACATAAAGTTTTTCCGTCTTTAATACTATAACCAAGTAATGAGGAAACTTGTTAAAAGTTTAAAGTTATTTCTCATCGGTTCAACTAATAAAAACTTTTCCTCCGCTGACGGTAAAGGGGAAGGAATGTAGTGTATTTCACGCCTTAGTTAATGTTACCACGATTGGTGTAGGTAATACTAAGTCAGTTTAAGACACTTAGTAATTCGGTCGATGGATTGATACTAATCGATGTCGTGTCGACTACATTTAGCTCAAGTGTTATGACATATTCCTGTTAAATGTATGTATCCTTTCATTTCTCTTAGCCTTTTATATTTGATCCCAGTTCTATACGCTTAGTAGAATTTAAGCAACCAGCCTGTTAACAAAGAGGGATATTTCCTGTTCATACTCCACGCCCACGTGAAGCCTAATCGTGCTGCTGAGATCGATACCAAAAAACCCGGGTAGGAAGATCACAGTTGAGTTAGCCCCATTCAAATCGGCTTTCCAAAGTGCGATGGCCATAACTTAAGCCTGGGTACCGTGAAAAATTTTCACTCTCCTAGCACATTCCGCTCTCATACATAAGATATTGGGGGTGGAATGACGCGGGGCGCGAAGGAATATGCGCACAACGATCGATTACGGCGCAACCCGGCCAGTCTAGTCCCGCGCTCGCCGCCAGCGTGCCCATGTCCGCCGTGCCCTTATAACAATTACGCATTAAAAAAAATCCTCATCACATACAAGTGTTTTGGTCTATTGTTGTGCATGTGATCACTGTGTGTGCCACCATCTCGGCTGGAGCCCCCGAGTGTATGTAGCAGCGGAACGGTAAGCGTTTTGTGTAAGAACGAAAAACCTTTTGTCACTTTCATTTGGTACAGAATTAAAATTTTCAGTTACGCACTTTTCGTTTAGTAGCGTTCACATTCTGTCTCGTGCACAATCTCTGTTGATTTCTGCATTAAACGTAATTTATTTGCAGCATTAGAAAACATTATTCTGTTTTAGCAAGGAATAACTGATATAGTTATATGCGTCAAGGTATTTATTAACTCCATATGAACGTTATATCGCCTTATATAATAAAGTCAATGTTCTATACATTAAGTTTAAATGTGCACATAAATATGGTTAAAGTTGTGACGAAGACTTCTTTTCGTCATCGTGTTAATTTAAGAACTGCTTTTATGAATTCAATTACTTGTAAATGCACTAAATTTATTGTATTGAATATTTATGTTTCCCATTTATATTCTCCATTTATGTTTATGATCGAATTTTGTTGAACCGGAAATTGGAACGGGCATTGACGATAAAATTGAAATAATAACTTTGTTAGGACTGCACTATTAGTGCCACTATATTAGCAAGTCTATTAGAGCCTTGTCAGGTGTCTAGGTAAATAAGAATTTTAAGTGTGTATGGATCTAATGAGCTATGAACTCAAATAACACCCAATTACAGATTAACACAGACATACAATGAAATTATATCACAATAATATTATTATATATAAGGATTAATTCTGAATGTCTAGGTATTTTTCAAATGTTTATACGATAATGAGTAAAACATAAACATTGAAAACAAAATCATCTGTTAATGATTTTGATAATCATGGAAGCACAAAAATAATGGAACCATGAAAATATTTAATATCGGCATATACGAGTATGTTAAATAATTTTTAATTAACACCTTGAATTACTCACATTCAAAACATGGAAAGTTACACCAAAACTCGTTATAATTAATCATGTAAGAAATAACTAAGTTCAGTAATTGTCATTATACCTACACACATGATAATTTGAGACAGATCCTTCAGGTTAACAGCAGTAACAAAGTTTGTTCATGATCAATATGACATGCCAAGTATTGTTTGTTTCGTTTCAATCAGCGCTCTCCGTGGTTGGCTCTTGTTCATCAGTAATACATTGTTCGAATCTGAGTGATCCACTGCATCCAAGAATTGTGGCATCATTAATATTATTTGGCACGCATCCAACACACTGAAGTGCTGTCGATTCTTTACAAAATGATTCGCTTGCCGAGTAGTTTTTGTCACGATTTATTTTACTCCCACAACAAGATACAGATATGTAGGTTACTATCAATATGATACAATAGAAACTTATATATTTTTCCATAAGTTGTCTGTATATCTTGTTAGTAATTCAGAGACATACTCGTAATTCGTAAATTAATGAAAGAAGGATCAGCACGGTACGTCCCACAATGCTCAATTTAAAACATAACGCAACCCCACGTCTGTTTTCCCCGAACAGGTTGACAGAGGAGAGTAGCACCTACTCCTACGTTGTCTGGTCATATTATATGACCCCATGGATTAGAGTGTGTGCCTATTACCATATACAGGGCACAAATCCATTCCTAAAGCTACTACTGGGCATTTCAAGGGCGAAGAACTCAATATTACTGCCCGACTTGAAGATGGAGCCCAGAACCTGTTGCTCAGAAGTCACGCTTGCAACTACGCAAATTGCTTGCAAATATTGATTTGTAATTTGAAGTATAAACACTCTGAATGTATGTATGTACGTAGACTTTTAGAGCAAAAATTAATATTATGGCGTAATTGATACAGCGAAAATCATATTACGTTAATACCGCTCCATCTTACTCATGTACACAGCGATGGGAAATAATTACGATTTGTGCGATTGCAGCAAAATAAATTCGCAGCAAGGAATTCAATATAATAGATGTGGTTTGATTCTAATGCTATGTTGTACACATCGTTTTGAAGATGATCAGTACACAACTGAAAGGAACAAGTAGACCGAATTAGAGTGAACCGTTCCTTCACGTGTATCCTATGACTCTTCATGTTAAATTAGTGTAATTTATGTAAATTGAAGAATGTGGGAAAAACCGATCAAGTTAAAAACTTAAAATACTATAATGTGTTATGATGAATTTATCATACATGTCATACAATACAATACAAAACATTTTGTTGCACACCACGTAGATATAGCTCACATAGAGAAAAGCAATAAAATTTATAAAAGTTGAAATATTTATTCATTTTTTAAATTAACATTTCGGTTGCAGTATCATACATTTCAGGCTTTTTTGAACATAAAACAGCATTGATACAATTGAGTTCATAACTCCAACTCCACAAAATTAATATTCTACGGAACCCACATAAAAATAGGACTTAAGTAAACGCGCATAATATCTCTAAAATGTTTGGTCACATTTAGGTCATCGCCTGATTTTCCAACTCAATGCCAACATGACAATATTGATTATGGTTATCCTTCTTGAAACAGCCGATTAATATTCTACGTACACGTTCATTAAACTCAGTATCGGTTGGCAACATCGACATTTTTGTTACGACTGTTTCTATCTCCTTTCGTTTATCTCTTTCTTGCTCCGAGCCCAATGCATTAATAATTTCCATTTCAGTTCTGTCCACTGCATTATCATCTAGGCCATTTCTTTCTGTAGTTCCATTTGTATCTTTAATTACCCCAACTATTTTCACTTCTGTATTCCATTCTTTTGTTCATATTAGCAAAGAAATAAAGACATATTACAATGTTTTACGATATCACGTATTGATTAACTGCTTCGTTGGTCGAGTGGGTACAATCGTAACTATAATTCTGGAGGTCCGAAGTTCGATTCCCGGGTCAGGTACTATTAGATTTTTCTAATTTGAAACTCCTGATAGTGGCGTGGAATTGTGCCCGTAAATGTAATGTAGGATTATACTATACTTCTCTACCTATCTCTTACGACATTGCATGCTCGAAGATACGTTTTATTTTTCGCGAAATTTATTATTACATATGATATGTATATGTACATACATGTATGAACCAATGTACATTTACGAATATATATGAATAAACGTATTTTTACTGGTCCGGGTTACCATAGTATGAGTTCTGCGTTATTTGGAACGAAATGGTCGTGTGTGGAGATCTCCCAGAATATATTTATTTACCTTACCTGTTTTATGTGCACGGTGTGTGGCAATAGGCTTACCACCTATTACATAGTGGGACGTAAACGTAACTGGTGAAACGTGAGAGTGTACTACACTGCTCTGTGTATCTCTTCGGGGATTACAGGCGTGATGTTACGTTTACCTATACCATAAGGTAAAGTTTATTTCTAATACATCCGCTTTGCTTCTCAAAATCAGGCGAAATAGTTAATAGAGTCCTTTATTAGACAATTTAAATATTTACGGTTACAGTCGGCTTAGGTCACGACGTACTTACTCGTAACTATAAGCCTGTGTGTATACAGTTGTAGCTGGCAGCCGCTACAAATTGAATAAACTTGCTCTACCTTTCGGGGCTGCAATTCGTCCATTACCTTAATAAAGTCGGTTCTCCTTGTGGCCTCTGTAAAGCTCTATATTACAATTGGATAGTGTATTCTTCGTTTAAAAACATTTATAGTATTATGTTAATCCTGCCGTTCTTATCTTAATGTGTTTATATATCTGAACACTTGAGTGTTGCGTTGCAATAGCGCAATGGTAGCCTAGCTTGGAACTGAAAGTGCCACTTAAAAAGTCTCAGATTCAAATCCTGGCGCGCATATCTAATACAAAAAAGTTTTATGCGTCTTTAATATGAAATACTACATGTTATAACGATGAAAGAAAATAAAACTAAGAAACTTGCAGTCCCTTGAGTTCTTCATGAAGTTCTTTAAGACAGGTGAAATTAGCCAGCCCTTACTTAACCAGCATAGCAGACTACGACCTTCATTCTTCTCACTACAGAAGGAGGAATAAAACGACAAAAGATTTGAAAACAATATTAGATTAATAAATTGATTCCCATTTAAATGTATGTTAAAATCTTAAAATGTTATCTTTGGCATTCCTTTTATCTTTTTGTACAGCATGTTAGGGTGACTATTATTTTTTTACTACGATTTCAACAATATTGTAGCTATACTTGTGTCCGTTTTCTTTTCTATTTTAACCTGTCAACTATTGGTGGAAACTTTTCATTGGACATTCTTCTAACCTATTCTTCTTTTGTATCCTATCAATTATCTACTTAGCTGTAAGTTTCCCTAAAACTTAAATAAATAAGTGAATATTATCTCCAAATACATGACAATTAATCAATCATTTTTAAAAGGTTGCAAACTGGGAAGATGTTGTCGTTAAGATCTTTATAAGGTAGGAAGGAGATAAGTACGTCGAGACGTCGAGAACGGCACACGTGCTCGTGTGTCCTTGTCAATACATGCTTCAACAAACACCCAGTTGATATTGGCACAACGGAATCGAATGTTATTTAGCAGTACCGTAACGAGTCTTGTACAAACGTTTGCACACGTGGTATTGACCCAGTGGGCCGATTTAATGACAGCTACGTTTATTTAGTTGGGGATTAAATGGAAGCTTAAATCGTTCAAAGGCTTACGCTTGATTTATCGATTGAGTATATTAAAAATTGGGATTAAATATTTCATAAGTGACAAATAATAATAGTATCTTACATATTTTTCGATTTCGGTCAAAAATGCTGGTTTCAACCAGAGATTCGGTTTCAGCCAAAAAGTTCAAAAGACTTTGGTTCAATGTATATTTAAAATGAAGTGTCCGTAAAATTCCCATGTAAAATAAATATAATTTTTGTAAGTAAACAAATTGTAACATCTGAAGCGCAAAGGAATTCAAATAATCACATACCAAACGGACGGAATTCAGCCGACATTATTGCAATATAAAGTAATAGAGAAAATACATTTAGCGTATATTTCAATATTCAGTAATCTTGCTTGACTTGTAAACAGAGACATTAAAGAGACAGCCCACTGCCTGTTTAATGTTTACCAATAGCCACCCGGACATAAAACTACCTATAGAGGAGTCATAAATAGTCTAGTGTTATCGCTTATAGGTTTGATAGCACTGTTTTTATTACATTATTGAGTGTATACTGTTTTACATTTCATCTATGATTAAACTTCGAATTAAATTCTTACGACAGTTATTAACTTTATAATGAGAAATTAATTTTAATTGCTGCTGTATATTTTTAATATTGGTTACGTATTGCAAATATTTGCATCTATATAGATGCAAATTTATTCGAATCAATGAGTATAAAAAATTATAATAAATTAAAATAGCTAAAAAAACTAGACCCATATGTCATTTGAATCTTTGTATATGCTGTTGCAGTCACCTCCTCCTTTACAAATCTAACAATCGTTACAAATATGATTTAACTAGATTCTGATGTGCTAGCAGCTTCGCCCGCGTGGAAATTAGTGTGTCACAAAGTTTTTTCCCCTAAATACCAACCTCGTGGGAATTCTAGGATAAAAAGTAGCTTACATGTTGCTCCACAGAAAAAAAAAATATCAAATACCTAGACAAAAAAGATGAACAGGCCAACTAGGGATGAGAGCCGAGGGGCGCAACGCGGACGCCAGCTCGACATATCTACTTACTTGTACTTAATGTTTACTTGTACTTTTGGACAGTTCACAGAATATCTTTATAAATTGTAGCCTATGTGTTATTCTCATGTATAAACTATATTACTGTGAAGTTTCATTAAAATCCATTCAGTTTTTACGTGAAAGAGTAACAAACATCCAACCATACTAAAAAACTTTCGCGTTTATAATATTAATAGGATAGTCACGTTCATTTACATTCCCTCGGCTCACCAAACGCTCTACATAAAAACGGTATAGATTCTTTCGATTGGTTTAGGAATAATTAACTACTTTCAGTTCGCTGCCCACTCAAATATTACATATGGCTAATATAACCTGATCTTGTTAAAAGTAATAAGTGTAAAGTAATAAGTAATTCCGGATTTGTTACTTGACCGCTAATAGGTTTTCAAGACGACTCCAAGCAGCCGTAAAACAACGGAAAATTATTCGCATATATTAGACCATATTATCCAATTAGCTATGTATTTTGTTCACAACACTTATTCAATAGTAATAAAATATTAAATTAGCAAAAAATACGAATTTTTCAGGGGATATAAACTTGTATAGTCCGACCGAAGGTAAGGTTTATGAGTTTCGGTTACGGTTACAGTTTCGACTGAAAGTCGTTCAAACACTAAATGGAAAATTTTTGTTGAAGCTTCTTTCCATTATATGATTTTTTACACAACAACATGGGTTTAGGTGGCTCAAATGTTAATCCAACCCTAAACAACGGAACTCATAATTCTGCAGTTACAACCCCTATTGTTTTACACATCGCCCTTCCCAGTTTCCCAAAAATAATTCCAATTAACGTTTCCTCCTAACCACACCCTCTGTGCCTGAAGGTAACATTTTGTCACTGTCCCTTGTGTCATGAATTACTTCAACGTTAACTGCTGGATCCTCTTATCAGAATGTAAATGGTCTATTACCTTGACCTATCCAAAACTGCCAAAAATCCACGCATTAAAGATTCTTATAGACAAATTTAAAATGTACAAATTGACCATCAATATTACAGCTAATGAAACGTACTTACGCTTGGAAATTTTAAAACATCCTAAATTTTTAAACATAATTTGCACTTAAAATAATAATGAACAATAATTTTTATACATCTAATAATAACATTATAAAAAATTTACACGAATGTTGCCATAACTCTGAATAATAAATAAACATAATATCCATAAAGTACGCGCTTACGCTCGCACCATTAAAATGCTTTAACGTGACACATTGACGCCGCGAACGTGACTGTAGTATCTAAACACACATCTCGACTCTGACTTTGAAATAATACTTGACTTTGGAAACCTTAACATACCTAAGTTTACCGCAACATACGAATATTTAATACTCAATGTAATACAGACAATCGATGATACCAATAACGAATAGTGGCTTAAGAATTTTCGTTAACTTTTTGTACCCTGTGATATGCCAAGATCAACTAGTACCATCAATACTCAACTGCACCTTTTAAAGATCCTTATTTGGACTTATTACACCAAAGTTAACCAGTGATACAATCATTAACTTGTGTATCTACTTAATAAAGTATGCCGTGGAAAAAATAGCTTCCAACCTCGACATAAACCAAGCTGAACAGAGGCGCGGTCGTCGCACCTCGATTTTTACTTAATACTTCTTAGAACATATGATAATAATAGATATTACATTAATATGGACATTTATCGCGTTCTTTTGAACTTCCCACATATGGTCCCGCTAGGATCTATTAGTGCGTAACATGAACATGCATATTCGTATGTATGTATGTATAATAATAACAACTAATTACTTAGCCCATAATATACGACAATGTCCAAATTCATTAATCAAATCTCGAACCAGATAACCTGAAGACTTCGTGATAGTCCAACAGAATAGATCATATTATTATTATTATATACCGTGTACTTAGCAAATACCATAAAATACCAACTAAATAAAATTGCTCTTCTATCGTTTTTAATACTTCTGTAACTCATAACATATAAAGCTTTTTACATTTTTACACGCGAGGTGTCTTACAGGGTAGGCAGAGATTATCCAGTGCCAAATATCTCTATTCTGACAGACTTGCCACCCTTTATATTACATTCAAAATCAATATATTTCATTCAAAAGTGCCAGCTTTCCTTTTAAAAACTACCAATTTATTTATATAATTTTCATGTTACAATATCAAATTCTTAGACATTTTTTTAGAAATTTTTTTATAAATTTTTAATTTCAAAATTTTAAATTCTTCACTCACAAATTTTAAAAGCTTTTATTTTATTACAAGTCTTACAAACACTAGTAGAATGTTAATAAACGTAAATAGATTTAACCTTAATAAATACTTTATACTAAGCATAGAAAAGAGAAGCTCAAGAAAAACCTCTCAGTATGTTTTAAATAAAGTAGGGAATCAATAAACGGATCATCCGAATCTAATTCGAGGTTTATCTGAACTTTGTATGTTTTTTGTGTACAAAACACACTGTTGTAGTAATCTTCACTGCATTCTCTGCATTTTTATTTGAAATGGCCTTCTCAAAGAACAATAAAATACTAGGGATTCATCTTTAGAGAAGAACTAACTTTTGTTTGTCGTATTATTCATTAAAAATGAAATTGAACTCACGTTCAATTTTATCGTAATCATTTACCGATCCAGCACTAGGCACAGGTGCCTTTACGGAATGAATAGAGTTAAGTCCATAAGGGATTAATAGATTTAACTTCGTTTCTGGGGACATTATGGAGGAATGTGAGGTAAACTGTTTTCTTTCAATGTAATAGAAAATAATATTTAAAGTTAAAAATCAGACATACGAGTACCTTTATAAAGACAAGATTCTATTTATGGATCCTAGTAATCGTGAATTAAAAACTAGATTGCGGAGTAATGCTCTCTAATGAAAGTTCATTTCATATAGCTTAAACAACCTTCACTACATAGGTCCCCATATACAAATGATAATAAACATCTTTAATAAAATATTATCTTAAATAAACCCGGGGTTTGTATATACTGTTTTCAAGATACTCGTATATAATATGCAGGTACGTTATCTTATAATACAGTCGGTTCCACATTGCAATTTCTTTTCCTATATGTATTTCTCTAACATAAGTTTTGTTTCACTTTACTGGTAACATTCCGGTTTTAAACTTATCATGTCTTGCTAGTCACTCGCCATGCGTCAAAGTTCATATGTTGGTACTCGAAAACAAAATGTTGTATGTCATATCACACACACCTGTCCTCCGTCGTAATTACCGCGATGTCAGTTTCAGTAGATTGCCAGCAGTGACTCCTTGACACACCCACACAAAACTGGGTCTTTTCGTTCCCCTCTTTCGCGCCTGAATTCGCGTGAATTAAAAACTTCTCTCGACATTTTCACCTACCTTCAAGGAACATTTGTTTTTAAGCTGACGCAAAAATATTATCACTTTTTACATATTTTATCAATTTGAAAATAAACAATGCCTGCAAAATACTTACTTAATCGTTAATCGTGTTTCATTATGAAAGGATTTAGCATAAAAATATCCTACCGCTGCGCCTTTAAATTCGTGCCACATATATTCTGTCGTCAGCAAATCTTTGTCTTACATCACTGTAAAAGGCTATATAATGTTCAGGTAACATGAGTAGATGTTGTTCGTTTATTTTATCTGCGTTATATACAGGAGTATCAGGACAGTTTTATGAGTGAGAGACAAGTTTCCTGGCATCGGGCCAAAACTTTCTGCTTCTACAATTTTCCTCGAGATCACTGACCCGTTTTTATATGCAAGTGCCGAGTTCTAGGCTGTAAATATACTTTTACGGCTAGAGTCAACATAAACTCTAAACTTCATTCCGCTATTCATCATGGCTGTTGTTTTAACCATTTTCATCTAAAACGCCCTTGGAATATTTATTAAGCTTTCAAAGTAACATCATGCCTTAAATTCCCGAAGAGGTAGGTTGCGGAGCGTAGTACTCTTCCACGTTTACTAGTACCGTTACATTACACTATGGAGTTGGTTGTAGGCCTATTTCCATGAACCAGGCACATATTGAGACTCCGAACCACTACTAGAAAATCTAAGTAAGACAAATCTAATAGTCCAACCTGGGTTTTGGCGTGCGGATCCCTCGTGTGGTAGTCCAATGAGGCAGTTATTTAGCGTTTCAGTTACAAATATGAACTATTTTACTAAGTACCTACTATTTTCTTCAAAAGAAACTGTTGCTTTGTTCATCAGTTGCTTTTGCTCTGTACCATAATCATTTTCGGACAAATTATGTAAGCCTTCTGTAGTATGTTCTCTGCTTAAAAATAAGATCTCAATGGTTTGAATCCCAAGTATTAAAATTACATTCGGCTATTTAGTGTTAGCGGGTGATTTTAAATCCGATCACAATTTCGAAGCAATCGCGTTTAATCTGGTGATCATAAAGCAACCCTCGATCCGGTGTAACACAGAAACAATTTGTGTAAATTACCAACTCATCGTCAACGGCCTCCTTGCGTGTTGTCCTACAATTTGTTCTTCTGCTTCAACCTTTGATACTACCTATGCCCTTTAACGCAGAATAAAGCTTATCGCATTTAAAGGTTTAAATTGTACAAAGTAGAGACTTGGTATATCGAAATAGCTATTGAACAAAAAAGGCGTAAATTTTTTTATGCTAAAAGCTTCAAAATTTTAAATATTTGTATTCATGAAAGATTCCCTTCACGTGCCATTTTTTTTATAAATTATTTGAACTTATACACACACAATTTCAATATACTGTAGATACAAATAATTGTATGTTAAAGGAAAAGTTTAAATTTAGTTTAAATGGCTCGTTATTAATTTTATTAAAATTCACTGACACGTTACCATATATACTGGTAACTGGCATCTACCATCAATCATTTGATTAATTGACAGTTTTCTGATGAAATCTCGTTAAGAATTTAATAAATTAGTAGATATAAATATTTTTATTCGGACTAATGAGGGAATATCGATTATTAGTATACTTACTTCATGTCAGGGCACACTTGCGAACGACAGAAATGAAATCTTACACAGCCAGTGAT